>UYYA01000715.1:0-36360 GCA_900624975.1 Angiostrongylus costaricensis | reverse complement strand
ACTGCCTGAAACATCAAACGTCATTAGCTTCGTTGTTTCGCAAGCAAGTAGTAAACTGTTCTATGGTTACGCCTCTTTTTTATAAGCCATCGTTGGTATGCTACTGAAGTCAAACCTGAATCGCTATTGAGCCTGAAACATTGAACATAATTGATCCTTAATACTGAAACATACAGTAGTAGAAAGATACAAATATATAGAAAGAAATAGAAACTATTCTGGGAATAGTTGCTATATGTTGTGCAAACGACGGAAAATCAACATATCAAATCAACAACCAACACCAGTCAACCAAAATGCTCCGACACACTAATTAAAGCCTAAAAACAATAGCAACAACGCCTTAACCCGTCTAGTGTTTGTCGTCTACGAGGTTTTGTCCTGAGGCATATTTAGTACGACAAACAGAACTCTGGACGAAGAAAACTTATGTGGATACTTTTTTCAAATATTTGCACAGTGAACCATATTTCCACCTTTATGAGATCCACTGAAGTAATGCAAAAAGGCATGACATCGTGACTTTTCATTATCGACATGGAGGCGTCTAATTCTCTTGGTGCACCCTCTTATAGAAGTTTTTGGAAGTGAGGGTATCCTGACTTAATATACACATTCCATTAGATAAGAGAAATCTCACTCCACGAGCACAATCTTGCTATGCCGAAAAGACATCATCGACGTGAAAAGAGGGATTCGACAAAGTAGTATCATTTTCCCATGATTATTAAGCACTACAGTTGATAAACTCTAAGAAGAAATAGAACGATAAAACACGGGAGTGAAATTGAAGAGCCAAGGATACGTATTTGTTTCACATTTAAGAACGACATTGTTCTTAAGCGTGATGACTTCATGATGATTTCATCCGGACTCGTCGAGCCAAACTTTATCGAATGCTGAAGAAGTGAGCGGTTCGCGAAGCTCGCTAGAGAGTCGCCCACCTGTAACGAGGGCAACACCATGTTCCGTTCGCATTTTTTCAGTCTACTTGTCTGTTCGCCTGAACGACCTGGCTACTGTTGAACCAGATGAGAGCAGAATCTGCGTTTTTGAAAAGGATGCATTAGGACGAAACTGCGAATAACTTGTTTCGTGCAAACAATGAAGGGCATATAGTACCAACCTATGGCTGTGGCTAAAAAACATGTGAAGAAATTGATTAACAGGTGAGCAGTGACTTCCATCAACTAGTATGAAAGAACGAAAAAACAAATCATTAGTGTGTGATGTGCTACACTACTAAAGGAAAATATAGGATATTTGTGAGTAGAAAAGCAAGAAGTGTTCTCATTTTGACGAATAACATCGAATCAATGTTTTTAGCTTTCATGCGAGGTTGTATAAAAGCAAATTTGAGTGCCCTATGAGCTTTCTCCAACGAAAGTAAACCTTAAACATTGATTCCAAATGTTTTACTTTTCACATTCTGCCTACTACAATTTTTACGGCAGGATATTAAGCGACATACAACCACAATGTTGCTGAGATATTTGCAAAACTCTGGACTGCAGATCTGCTAAGGAGACCGAGCACGCTAATACGCTTTCCGGGAGCAAACGCTTTCACCACCACACCATGCTGGTCCTCCGTTTCGCCTAACTCTCAGCCACTTCTATCGATCAGCGCCATCAGCAATCACACGTCAACGGGATTGATTTGGTGAGCCCAACTCGGCACTGAACCCGGTTAAGGTGAGGCTTAGTTATAGTCGCAATCTTAACCCTTCTATTTACTGCGATTTTCTTTTTAATGGCAGGGTATGTTGCGAAATATAACTCGTATATAATGCTGAGATATCTGAAAAACTCCGGACCTCAGGTTCCGTTGACGGGTGATTGCCGATGGAAAATGATCAATAGAACTGAGAGACAGGCAAAACGAAGGACCCGGGTGGTGTGGTGGTGAAGTGCGCTACTCCTCGGAAATGACAACAGCGCGCGTTCGTTCCCCACCGCATACACCTGCGAGATGGTATCGCTTTGCCTAACCACTCTTTTGACACCAATGTTAATATCGTTGTAGAATGGTGATACCTATGCTGTAAAATTTTTGTACAGCTCACGAAGAATCTTCATGTACTGAGTAGGAACACCTTGACTATCAAGAGCTTGCATGACTGCTTCTATCTCAATCGAGTCAAAGGCCTTCTGTAAATCGACGAAAGTGAGACAGAGCGGTCTTTTGTAGTCTCGTGATACTTCACTGAGCCTTGTGGTCCATCGTACCAAACTTTTCAAAGCCCTGCTTGCTCACATGGCTGTCCTTCGTCTAGCGTTTTGTCAGTTCTGTTTAGAGTGACTCTAGTGAAATATTTGTAGGCGACAGACAGCAAGAGGATGGGCGATAGTTGCCGATATCGTGGATGTCACTTTCCTTGAAAAATAACATAGTCTTGCTGATCATCAAATAAGTAGAGGCTTTGCTTTCAGACAGGTAACGTGTGAAGAGCCGAGCCAATGTGTTTCGAGGATTGGCGGAAGGTTCTTTAGGTGTTCTGATCCTATCCTGTCCGGACCTGGTGTTGTTCAATTTTTCACCAACGAAATAGCATATCAGATTTCGGAAGGGAGAACCGGTGGTACAACATATCCATCCTCCTTTATTTCATATGACGGCAGGTGGACGTGGCTATCGAAGAGATCTGAGTAGTATTCGTGAATGATTTTCTCCATTGTCTTTCTGGACGCTGTAACTGCTCCGTCTGGGCGTCGGGGTGGAATCATCTCGCGATATTTCTTGAGCTTTATTATCGCGTTCATGTGGTCCATCGTACCAAACTTTTCAAAGCCCTGCTTGCTCACACGGCTGTCCTTCGTCTAGTGTTCTGTCGATCCTGTTTAGGATGACTCGAGTGAAAAATTTGTAGACGGCAGAGAGCAAGTAGATTGGACGATAGCTGCCGATATCGCGTAGGTTACCTTTCTTAAACAATAACGTTCTGGAGGGTGGCGGTAAATAGTTTTAGCGAGATGGTATCGCCTTGCCTAACTTCTTCTTTAACGTCAATGTTAATATTGTTGTAGAATGGTGATACCTTGGTTGTGAAATTTTTGTACAGCTCACGAAGAATCTTTTTGTACTGAGTAGGAACACCTTGACTATCAAGAGCTTCCATGACTGCTTCTATCTCCATCGAGTCAAAGGCCTTCTGTAAATCGACGAAAGTGAGACAGAGCGGTTTTTGTACTCTCGCGATACTTCACTGAGCCTTATTATCGCGTAGATGTGGTCCATCGTACCAAACTTTTCAAAGCCCTGCTTGCTCACACGGCTGTCCTTCGTCTAGTGTTCTGTCGATCCTGTTTAGGATGACTCGAGTGAAAAGTTTGTAGACGGCAGAGAGCAAGTAGATTGGGCGATAGCTGCCGATATCGCGTGGGTCACCTTTCTTGAACAATAACGCGCTCTTGCTGGTCTTCCACTGAGTAGGGCCTTGCATTCAGACCGGTAACTTATGAAGAGCTGAGCCCGTGTGCTTACAGCGACAGGCGGACCGGATCTGGCGCTGTTCGATTTTTCACCGACGAAATGGCATGTCAGATTTCAGAAGGGAGAACCGGTGGTGAAACATATCCATCGTCCTTTATTTCATAAGAACGAAGTAGGGAAAAGTGGACGTCGCTATCGAAAAGATCTGAGTAGTATTCGTGAACGATTTTCTTCATTGCCTTTCTAGACGCTGTAACTGTTCCGTCTGGGCGTCGGAGTGCAATGATCTTGGTCTTGTAACTGGCGAAGCTTCGGTGAGCTTTGCGAACGCTTTTCCCAGCTTCTGCAGCTTCGACCATTGTTGCTGCTCTACTCTCTTTAAGATCATTTATCCGTCTTGGTTGCTCGGCCGTGAGCTGGCATTGCCCTCAGTTCGTGCGATTCCACCCTCGAGCTCGAGTGTTTCTGGAGATAGACGTCTCTTGGTGACTTTCGAACTCTCAGCCTTCACAGCGCTTACCTGAAAATGATGAAAAAGCTGGTTATATTCTTCGTCGATGTTATCGACAACGGCATCTTTCCAACATCCGACTAATGAATTGAATAAGTCTCAGTTTACGGTGGTTCTTGGACTTTGGTTTCTGAATTTAGTGGCTTTTTCTCCTTCCCGCGAAAAGTAGAGTCTTGAACGAAGGAGACAGAGGTCTGATCGCATATAGAATTTTGGAACAACAGCTGCATCACTAAGACAAAACCTTCTACTTGCTATGATGTGGTCTATTTCGTTATGGTACTTTCCATTGGAAGACTCCCACGTCCAGCGTGAGGGTGGCGCTTCTGGAATTGCGAGTTACCATGCATGGTCTTGGTCTCCATGATAAACTCAGACAGCCGCTCACCCTGTTCGTTTCGTTCTAATCCGTGGGTCCCAATGTGACGTTCTTCAGACGTTCTTCTTGGTCCAATCTTGGCGCTGAAATCTCCAATAATGACCTTGAAGAATGTGCGGTCTTCTCTGTAGAACTTCTCCAAGTCCATATAGAACGCTTCGACTTCTTCGTCATAGCTTGATGTCGGCGCGTAAACGACGAAAATTGTCAAAGCCGGGATTGATCCACGTCTTTTTGAGCGTAAACGTCCGATTCGCGTTCTAAGTTGTTTGAATGAATCGATGTTCGTGGACAAACTCATGTTGACGAGAACGCTGACGCAGCCGAATCCTCTACTGCCGCATGTTCCGAGAAACAGTTCTTTTCCGGTGCCATAGACGGCGTTGAAAAGCTGGCGTCCTCTCGTTTCGTCCAGCCCGATGACGTCGTGCCTTTTCCTTTTTGCTTGCATGAGCAAGTCTTCTATCGAGGACTCGGGTGCAAGTGTACGTTCATTATAGGTACAAATCGTCACTTTTGTTCTTTGTAATCCAGGCAGCCTCCATTGGCTCCGAGATTTTAGCAGCCTCTCCATACTCGTCCTACCCAACGCTGCGAAACTGAGGGCTCCTTCAGGGTCAAGGGAATGAGGCCCGTTTTTTTTTTTACTGTGTTTAGCATTTTTGATACCCACTTATAGCTTGATGGGCTCTGAACGTGGGGGCTGGGTATACTCACAGGTAGCTTGCAAAACTCTCCCAGAGTGGACATGGAGCTTATTTGTTGGAGGCGGCTCTTGACCGCCTCCCGTATACTTCCCTGTCACTTGGCTGGAGGCTTTTGGCTGAATTGACTTCAAAATACAATCCGCATAAAGCGAGAACGCATCCACACACGTATACATGAATACGCCTAGCAAATACAGAAAGTATTTGCTAATGCGGCGCAGCTGAAACGGGGAGTCCATCCCTCGGACCCACTTGCGTCTCAGGAAAGCAAAGGTTGCTTTTGGTCCTCGATTAGCCCCCTATCCGCCACCTGGGTACGCGCCACCTAGCCTCGCGCCTAACCAGCTCGAGTTACCTCATATTGGGGAGTTCCGTTAGGTCGTTGAAGTCCACACAGTTCGCAATAACTCGCGCTTTGATAGTATCTTTAAGATTTCCGATTTGCGATATATCGGTAGGACCTGAACATCCACGGCGACAATTAAATCCGAAGATTGCGAGATTAGCTCATTATCTTCATGCCTTGAATTCTAATTGATTCTAAGAACATCCGGTAAACCGGCTGTGAACTTCGTGTCAGTAAATCAATGACCACGAACACTTCGTAAGATCTTACCGATTTTTTGGTTCAAATACTTATACTTTCGTGGAATGATTGTGTACGTTGCTAGTAGCGCTGATGTCGAGGCTCCTTTATTATGTTGACATTGCAGCCTATCCTAAACTCATCGGCGTTCTAATTCTAGGAAACTTATACAGCTCAGCATTCGATCACTTACGGATAGGGATCTCTATCAAATACGGAGCTTTCTACATTTCTCTAGTGAAATTACATCTGCACTTCTCTCATATCACCCGAAGAGTGTTTCTGTCTCGTAACTTGTGATGTAATCCCCTGTGCAACATTCATGGCTTAACCTCGGATTAGTCGTTACCTCTACCTTGCATTTGTCTACAGTTATCGTCCAAATAAAAATGCAAGTATTTGGTGTGTTCTATGAGTAGCATTCTTCTTCAGTACTACTAAAAGGTGAAAACATTTCGATGCGCTGTCTCTTGTTCAAGCAGTTCCGTATTAAACTTTACTTAAAGTGGTCTCATGCTTGGTAGTGGACTAATAATCTACTGTTTACTGCAAAGAAATCTCGTAGTGATCATAGATATCTAGCGCTATCAACTCAGTTTATTTCTAACCATATCTACCAATTGTTTACTGTGGTGATAGTTTCCTTGAAAGAAGGTTCAGCACAGTTATTTATGACGAATATGACGCGAGCCGTTGATGTGGTTGCTACTGTCATTCTTATAATGTCATCGTTCTCCTTTGCTCAAAAGACACCAAAAGGGAGCAGTAACGGGAGCACTAATACCATCAATACAGAGTTCAAATTAAGTAAGTGTAGCACTTTTTAATGTATACAACTATGCCTTCATATTCTGACGGACATGCTCTAAAGTGGTGAAACTTATCGTACTAGTCAATATTCTTGGGTCCTGTCTATGAATTCGATAATGTGATGAGTATCACTAGCCTGGCACTTTTAGTGCATTGGTTAGAGATGCTCGGCAATACATACGTGTTCTTTGGTTCGATCTTGTGTCGCGTGCTCGCCAGGGCTTCCATCCCTCCAGTGTCGCCAAATTGGTACCATACCTGTCTGAGAGTATAACAGCACTGACTTCATACAGTGGTAAGCTATTGCTAGTTACTCTATAGGTAAGGCTTCGTTCACTTCTTAAGAAGCTTGATGAGGATGGATGCACAGCGTATCCCTCGAGAACTGAGCAATGCCGGACCGAACGTTTTCTCGTTTATTATCACAAACCATATTTCAACCGATGCGGCTAGATTTTGTTCCTTCTTTGAAGTATGAAGTAGATAACAAAAAGAATATTACCACATATGATTGGTGCGGTGTAAAAAGTGCTGTGATTAGGCGAACGAATAATAGAGCAATTTCAAGTGGTTTCTTTCACACACCATTCTAATTCATGAATGTTCACTCTATGAAGGGCAGATAACCAATGGTGGAGATACCAACAAATAATCTGCGCATTGCGCTGATTGCAATGCCTAGCAGTGACCCAGACAGGTTTTCTGTCTTTCCTGGCCTGGAAATCAGTGCCAGACTGGTCGCGATCAGCTTTTCCGAAAGCAGAGGCAGTGTTAGGAGCTTTTGTACATCGCGGTGCGTATGTATCTTTATAATGGTTGCACTTTTCGTTCAACAGATTTTCTAATCTACCAGGATCTTTCGCAGAATCAAATTTGTTGCCAACCTTTTAAGGTCCACTGTAGCCATATATGTCTTTTTTCAATCAAAGCAACGCAATCTTAACCCTTTTATTTACTTCCTTTTTTTCTTTTTAATGGCCGGGTATGTTGCGAAATATAATTCGTATGTAATGCTGAGATATTTGCAAAACTCCGGACTGCAGGTGTACGCGGTGGAGAACGAACACGCGCTGTTGTCCTTACCGGGGAGCAGCGCACTTCACGACCACACCATCCTAGTCTTTCGATAGATAGAACTAGCTGAGAGAGACAAAACGAAAAAGAGACCCGGATGGTGTGGTGGTGAAGTGCGCTACTCCCCCGTAAGGACAACAGCGCGTGTTCGTTCCCCACCGCGTACACCTGCGGTCCGGAATTTTGCAAATATGTCAGCATTACATACAAAACAACGCAATTAAGGGTCTTGAAAATAATTCACTGTAACTGCACGATAACAAAACCCACTGATATCGCCAGAGTACAAAAGACCGCTTTCTCTCAGCTCCTTCGACGAAATGAAAGCTTAGATCAGCCAAGTTAGAAGCAGTCATGGAAGCATTAGGCACCAAGAGCGTGTTCATTCAATAGGCAAAGAACATTCATGAGCGAACACTTTACTGTCAGAATGTAAACATTCTACAATGACATTGTCGTCATCGTCCCCCTATCTCACCAAGATTATGTACTCCCTTTCCAACTACAAATATTCATTTTGGAAGCATGAATGGAATAAGATTGGAATAAGGATGGAGTGGATTTTAGAAAAATCGCTGCAATTGTAATATATGGGCGCGAGTGGCTCAGCGGTCGGAGGCGCCCTGCAATACGCGTGGAATCGATCCACGCTCTCCAAGCTCACCAAACCTTCCATCCCTCCGGGGTCGATAAATTGGTACTAGATTTGCCTGGTATGACAGCAACACTGGCTCGATGCATCGTTAGACCACCGCAACTCATTATAAAGGCCAGATATGCACTCAGTCACCTTCAACGATGCTTAGTGAAGTCCAATGGATGGCACATCCTTCAGGGATTGATCAACCCTGAAAGCTATACCCTTTTATGCCTCTTAGTCGTAACATGGTATCAGTTTAGCAAGACGTGACTTACTACTGTTTCTAATTAATATCCACTTCAGACAAAAGAAATCGCATGTTTTGAGGTTTATTTAAAGACGTTTGTGTCTTCAGGAGCTCCAGAGAACACAACGATTGGTTTGATGGTTCCGATAAATGAGAAACAGATTAAATTCAATACGAGCGCCTTTGTCAGAATAACAATCAGGGATGCGGAATGCTATTGTAAGCTTTGTAAAGATGATAACAATTTTTTTTGCTCATGGCAATTTTTCCACAAAGGGAACTTAAGATGCTTAAGAACTTAAACTTGACGACAGTCTTACAGAAGACTCTGGCTTACCGCTTCAACTTATAGCTCTATTGTACAAAATCTTCCAAAGTGCTTCTATCCTAAATCGCTTAAGACTGAAAATTCTGAAATTTTTAACACAAATGGCTATGCAACAAAAGCAAATGATATATTCGAAACATCGTTGGGTCCTCAAGGATTAACGGAACCTCAACTGTTTTTCCACCAGAGATAAAAGCCTTATCGAAAAAACCAAGAAAGAAGCATGACTCTAAGGTATGAAAAATTAGAATTCTATCATGGCAGAATAAAAAAAAGCTATGTAGATAGCAACAGCTTACTTTTTAAGCAACATAATTTTCTCTGGGTTGAAAAATAGAAGTTAGTTTAAAATTTAAAGGCTGAATACCCAGCAATGAGACTCGAATGAGTCACACCGTCCAGAACTAATGACCGTTTCCACTGACGCGAATGCTGAAAAGCGGCGGAAACAAAATCAGTAATATTTTTGTCAGGGCACAATGTTTGAAAAATTCTAGATGTGAAAAACAACAGTAGATTTTATCAATGATGAATTTGACTAAACACTGGTTTTCAAATGGTTCTAGATGAAATTTTTCCGTAGGCATGACGAATTCCTTAGGATAGTTAGATGGTCTATTGTTTCAGTTTTGCTGCTCATTGGTTAAGAGCGGCTTTCCCTGCAATACCCTCAGTGACCTTCGGTACTCAGAATGAGGTTTACTGTACTGAAATTTGACGGAAGTTCTGCAAACACAGCAAAATTGCAGCGTAACCTATTGAACAGTCTTTGAGGGACTGCAATTGGAGCGAACTAATCGGAGGTGGGACACATGGAAGAACGATGGTGCTCGGAGAAAAATTTACCATCACTGATTACATCTTAAAAACCAGTTTTCATTAAACGGCAACATAAATAACCAATATTATTCTCCATCACGAAACTGATACGAGATTGATACTAGAAATACTTAATAAACGATAGGAGAACGAACAAGCACAGTTACAACGACCATGCGTGAACCGTCGATTCGGATCAGCGCGACCCTGTGGAATGTGAAGACACTGAAGCGCTTGCTGAAAAAGGTTTATATCAACCTAAGTTCAATGTCAGCTCAACCATATAGATAAATACACCACAGGCAAAATTTGTATTTTTCGTCATTCGCAATTTTTTGACATATTTCGTAGACTTTCGAAGGCAGTAGAAGACTTCTAAAAAGTTGTACAATTTCAACCCACTTTTTACGTAAGCTTACTTTAAAACGCGTCTTTGACAGTTCACGGAGTTTTTCCGAGAAACTTTCTTTCCTTGTTCGGCACGTTTCTTGCTATCACGAAAGACCATCTGTTTTCAAATTATTGTGCTCTACAAATTCGTATTGTCCCATGCAACAACTAAAAAAGCTCCACTGAATGAACAAAGAGAGCTTAGGTAGATTCCACAGCAACACCTAAACGAACGATAAAGGGTTGCTTAAAAAAGTTCAGAGTTGATGAGAAAATATCCGAAGACTAGTGGTGAAGTCCAGCTTCAATGCTGGTACTGCTCTGAGATTTCGCTACTGTTTACGTAAATTTTACTTGCAATCGTTTTTAGCAGAGTCACGACTATAGTATATCATAACAAATATGTTGAGATTTATTAGGAAAAACTCTGTCCTATGAGGATCCTTTCTTTTATCCGTTTCCCTACAGTTCCACTAATTTCACAAACAACTGCTTCCATATTAAATAACAACAAAGCCAAAAAATTCATCCCAACGATAAAGCGCGAAATGTAATTCTCTTCTGAGATGGAAACAGTTACTGCGGCACGATAAGCTGTTACCGCCCGGTGATTAATGTCATCACTGCGAAGCCTGGGTAAGAAGCTTCCAATCTATCTCTTCACACAACTTCATCACACAATACTAGCAGGAAAATTATCAAATATGACTAAATTTGATCATAGTGAACTTTGAAGGCCTCTTCAATATGTTCTTAAACGGTGTAAAAATAAACGATGAAGCTCTCGGCGTTGATCAATCCTTGAGGGATTCGCCATGCATTCGACTTCATTAAGCATCGTTGGAGGTGATTGAATGCACATCTGGCCTTTACGATGACTCGCGGTGGCATACCGATGTACCGAGCCAGTGCTGCTATCCTCCCCAGTCAAGTTTGTTACCCCAATTTGCCGAGCCAGAATGGATGGAAGGCTTGGTGGGCCATGGGCTCGGGGGATCTATTCCATGTATGTGTTGCAGGGCACTTCCGACCACTGCGTCACAGGCACCCTCTTAAACGGTAAGTCGGAGAACCAACAAGCAACTGCAATCACATACTTTCAGCTGCTCCTACAGAATCGAGTTTTAACTTCCACTTAGTGGCTCTCGATTTTCACGACAAGTTTCTTTCCGCCGTGGAAGTTAGTAGCAACAGTTTCCGTTATGACTATGTAACAGACACTCGTATATTTGAGGTAAGTGCCTGAATAATTTCCAGAATGTTTGTTAACAATCGATTGGAACCGCAACTACATACAGCGCAACATGTGCAAATAAAGGAAAATTCTCGAAGCAACTATTTTCAGGGTTTTTTACCGAGCGAAATCATAGGGGATCAAACACTTGATCAGTGCTTTGATAAGGTACGACTTAAAACTATAAATGGTCGGATTCCCAATCTAAGAGAAAATTTTAAAAGTCAACAGGGACTATTTCAAGAAAGCAACGTTCATCAGATCGAGTGGCGCATCTATTTTCCACGAAAATCATTTTCTTTGTGTACAACCGATAACAATCTTGCTCTCAAAATTGGTCAGCTTTTTTACCGCCTAGATAACACCGATCGTATTAGCAAAGAGGAGGAAATCGTGGAGCTTCTGGCTGGCCCATTGGCTTTCCTATATGTTGCCCTATTACCGCATGGTGCTCCTGAGATGGTTTTTGCGAGATGGTGTCGTTTTCTCGGACACTTGTATTGCTTCGAAAATAATTCCATTGTAAAGTTGTAAACATTATAACGGATTTTTGTGTGCCTAGCAAGGACATCTAATTAGACAACGGTTCTCATGTCATCTTGTGATGTGTCGAAGTGCTGAATTTTCTAAGCTGATGGACATTAAACAGAACGGTGTCCTATATTCTAGCGATACCTCGATATCGTTATAAGGTGAATGAGGTCCATTTCTACAGAATTCCTGAAATTACAGTTCTTTGATTCTAATATTAATCGAGTAAACCAGATTGAAAACATAATTCTCTTTGTACTACTCGAGAAACCAAAACTCACTGAGCGCTTCTGTCACACTACACGGACTTGGCTGAACAAAAATTAGCACACTGGTACTGAGAAGAATGAAAACACTAACCAGATACATCGACAGACTTGCACAAGTAATTGCATAGGCTAAATATTCATAAATAGTCTTCTGTGCTTCTACGAATGGAGCCGAACGTGCGACAATCCTTTAGAGATTGATCATCGCCGAGAGACCTATCCTTTATCCTTTCTGTAAGTCGAATTTCGTTCATATGTTCGCATTTTGAGTTCGTAACGTAAGAAATTCGACAAGTGAGTAATCAAAGCACTTGACTTTAGACACATTTGGTTGCAAGACATCGTGGTAAAAATAATCGGACCCAGACATTCACAACTGAGGTTGAGCGCCCATTTTCTTCTTAATGGATATTTAGGGCAGAGTTGATTGCGTGCCTAGAGCCGATGTTGTGCTGATTAACTTCGATAACGAACCAAACGATCCATGGGCTATAGATCAGATCGATGTCGACGTGTCGTTCATCCTCGAAAACTCAATGGAGGACCGGTGAGAAAACTTGTGGCTATCTCAACCAATAAGCAGAAAACTATTCGATAATATTAAACCTGCCAAAATTCTCATATGGTTAAAAAAGGAAAAACCCATAAGTGATCTGGTGATCCCGTAATCAAATACCGAATCATTATTGACAAACGCTTTCAAAATGGTTAATGGTGAACTGAAGACACCTAGACGTGACTTCTATCGAAGGTAGATGTAAAGCATAAACCTTGTACGCTGTGGATCCACTGGATCCACAGAAAGGGAAGGAATGCCATTTCAAATTATTTTCGGTTATTAGCAATAAATAATATAAACGATGAACGGAGTTTTATCGTTCTTTTCAGAGCAGGATACTTCTACACTTAGAGTTTTTCTAATAGTTATTTCGCCATAGCCTTATCTTATAATTTACCGTAGGGGCGCGTGTGGCGCAGTGGTGGGAGGAGCCGTGGAACACCCACGCCGAATCGATCTCGCACCCATGGCCAAACCAAGCCTTCCATCTCTCCAGGGTCATAGGAGCGCTGCCCTTTAAGGCCAGATATTCATTCAATCACCTCCAAACGGAAGTCGAATGCATGGCTCATCCCTCAGGAATTGATCAATGCCGGAAGCTTTATCCTTTTTCTCCTTTAATTCATCGTACTTATATAGTAGAGACATTTAATATGAATTCCTGCACTATCGGATTTTTACGAGTCAAGCTAACATTACTGACTATCGAATATGATCCAAACATTGGCGATATTCAAGGGGATTTCTTAAAGATTAAATCGATAACTGATAGTAAAGTTCCAAGGCAAACAGCGATAACCACTGCCATCATGAAGCTTTCATTAAATTCCTATAACCTGTTATCTACTCTCGAAGATGTATGGAAAGTGGATCATAATTTTAAAATATCGTCTTCTATTTTGTCGTCAACGAATCTTTTCTGTATGATTTCAGGCACGACTGGCATTTTGAACATTCTGTTCTAGTCCCGTGCATTTCATGGATGAAAGGTGCCCACACGTATCAAATCGGTCCTCGCAACGGCCTCTTCATAGAACACGAGTTCTCGTACAGCCCAGAAATAGGAGGAAGGATCAGAGACTGGGTGTAGGAAGCGGCAGCGTATGCAGCACAAAGTGGAGTTATACTCTTTCTTCTGTCAACGTTATCGTGATTGGGTACTATTTTCTACAATAAAGTATAGTGATTGTGTGGAAAGGCTGCCCAACAACTTGAATTTACAATAAGTAGAATAACAAGATAGACATGATATGGTGACAACGAGGACGTTAATTGGACTGATCGAATGGTGACTCATGTGCCGCTTACATTTGTTCTGTAACTGTTGAGCTTTCCTAGAGGGAAATGGGAGACATTTTCTCAAGCAGAACCAAAACATAGATCAAGCAGTACAGTCTCATAAGGAGGGTGACTCATGGCGTATTAAAGTAACCCCGGGAACATACATCATCAGATAGAGCGCTGTATAAGAATCTTGTATAGAAAGTTTACCAGACGGACTGAATAGGAAAATTGGAGGACCTGTGCCTTACTCGAAACCTGGTTCAGAATATTGTCATGAACTGCATCGGTGCTTTAAATCGCGCACATTTAAGGAGAACAGTGGCGGTAACCAGATGTATAAGGCTTTTTCTGTTGGGATTTTCTTGCTAGTCACTACGAATCTCCAAGCAATTGTTGTGTAGTTAATCATTCAATCAATCAATCAATTAAATAGTAAGACAGTGCTGCATTATTGGGAAATGTTTTCACTCATGTTGTGTTCGTTTTTCCTCTTCCTCTACGTGTACTTATTCATCATTGTTATTGTTACTATTATTATCAATATTTTTGTTATTATTGATTATTATTACTATTGTATTCACACCGCAATAGGATTCTGTAGCATTGGCAGGACTATTTTATAATACTTAGGGAAATAAAGGTAAGTCCTATTAACCTTTAGGGGCAGGCCTGAGTAAATTTCTACTCAAAGGTGTATTGAGCTAATGACTCGCTGGAATAAGTATCCGCTCACTTTCATTACGGTCTTTTATTTTGCCGTATACACGTTTTTTGCAATCTTTTGAGAGCTTATCGAGCACAAACGACAACGCTGGCCTCGGTCTTGGAAACCCTTTTCTACAGATAGCAATAGGTGGTAATTTGTAAGACAAAGAACGAAGGAATGCTTGTTGAAGAGTTCAACTGGGGGGTGAAAGAGTATCGTTGCTCCATCGAGCGACTGTTGACGTTCAGCAGGACTGAGAACAAAAGCGTCTGTGCTGCTTTTGACAATGAAGTTCGGCACTTTGAGGCATATTTCCGCTACGAAGTGGTTATGAAATATTGAAAAAATTTACACACGTTACTTGAAGACTACTGTGTAGAATATCTACGTGCTCATCTATGCATTTCGCATACAGTGCAGTTTACTTCGAACTCTTGCGCTTCTAACTCTCAATTTTTCAGTAATGTATCAGTGTTCTAAACGCATGAAAAGTATATTTTTCTAACGAAAATTTTTAAAATAAAGACTTCTAACGAATTATTTATAATCTTCAGGAGACGGATTTTGCATTGGTAATGGTCTCCTTAATAACGTGGACGGCCCGACCTATCCACGCAATGGATATTTCCTCTCTAGTGCCTACGACACTGAAAAATTTGAAAACATAAAAGGAGCACAATAAACTGTGCTCACTCATCAATCTCAATAAAAAAGGATAAGAAAATTAAAGTTCTTATTTTCAAGAAAACTGAAATCACGAAGTTCTGGTGTGAAGGAGAAAAGAATAACGAGGTTGGATCATCAAATGAATACAAGTCATGTCAAATCCTGAAATAACCAGTGATTCACCTGCATTACCATGTAGTCCGTTTATCGTCGAGTGATCCAAGCGCGCGCCAATAAACCTTCCATTTTTCACTGTCGCGTGCAAGAGTAGCCCAGCGGGTTCAGCCCCCTTTAGGGACTCGTCGAGCATCACATCTTTCTTCAAGGCTCTTTGTGAAGAACTCTAACCATCGGATCGGTGGTCTTTCTGCAGTACGTTTGACATCCCGAGGAATCCAGTCACTAACGGCTGTTGTCCGTCGGTTTTCATTCATGCGCACTACGTGTCCGGCCCACCTTATCTTCGACTTTTTGGCGTACAGAACGGCATCCTTAATTTTTGATCGTTGACGCAGGTCGAGGCTTCGGATCCAATCCTTTGCTTGTGTAAAACGGAATACTCCTAGCATCGTCATTTCGGCGGTGCGTTCGATCCGCTAGGGTAGGAAGTACCCTTGAGTCGAAAAGATGGGCACGGAGTCGGGTGTTCTTTGTTCTCTTCACTACATCATCGATGCTCTTGAAAGTTTTCTAAGCCGCTCGTTTCCTTCTGCTCAGCTCTGGAGCTAGCTCGTTTGTCACATTGGTTTCCCGACCCAGATAGATAAAACTGGAGCATTCGGAGATATTCTTTCCGTTGAGCGTGAACGGGCATACGAAACCAATCCATTATTCATAAACATCATTTTCGTGAGATTTAGTCGAAGACCAGTCTTTCCACAGGCTTTATCAAAGTCTTCAAGCATACGTTCCGCTTGGCTAATGTTAAGTGTTATAAGGACGATGTCAACAGCAAAGCGGTGATGTAACTGCCTACCATACATTTTCACTCCCATATTATCCCATGCCAATGTTCGCATGACGTTCTGGAGGGTGGCGGTAAATAGTTTTAGCGAGATGGTATCGCCTTGCCTAACTTCTTCTTTAACGTCAATGTTAATATTGTTGTAGAATGGTGATACCTTGGTTGTGAAATTTTTGTACAGCTCACGAAGAATCTTTTTGTACTGAGTAGGAACACCTTGACTATCAAGAGCTTCCATGACTGCTTCTATCTCCATCGAGTCAAAGGCCTTCTGTAAATCGACGAAAGTGAGACAGAGCGGTGTTTGTACTCTCGCGATACTTCACTGAGCCTTATTATCGCGTAGATGTGGTCCATCGTACCAAACTTTTCAAAGCCCTGCTTGCTCACACGGCTGTCCTTCGTCTAGTGTTCTGTCGATCCTGTTTAGGATGACTCGAGTGAAAAGTTTGTAGACGGCAGAGAGCAAGTAGATTGGGCGATAGCTGCCGATATCGCGTGGGTCACCTTTCTTGAACAATAACGCGCTCTTGCTGGTCTTCCACTGAGTAGGGCCTTGCATTCAGACCGGTAACTTATGAAGAGCTGAGCCCGTGTGCTTACAGCGACAGGCGGACCGGATCTGGCGCTGTTCGATTTTTCACCGACGAAATGGGGTGTCGGATTCCGGAAGGGAGAACCGATGGTACAACATATCCATCGTCCTTTATTTCATAAGAACGAAGTAGGGAAAAGTGGACGTCGCTATCGAAAAGATCTGAGTAGTATTCGTGAACGATTTTCTTCATTGCCTTTCTAGACGCTGTAACTGTTCCGTCTGGGCGTCGGAGTGCAATGATCTTGGTCTCGTAACTGGCGAAGCTTCGGTGAGCTTTGCGAACGCTTTTCCCAGCCTTTGCAGCTTCGACTATTGCTGCTGCTCTACTCTTTTTAAAATTATTTATCGGTTTTGGTTGCTCGGCCGTGAGCTGGCATTGCTCCCAGTTCGTGCGATTCCACCCTGGAGCTCCAGTGTTTCTGGAGATAGACGTCTCTTGGTGACTTTCGAACTCTCAGCCTTCACAGCGCTTACCTGAAAATGATGAAAAAACTGGTTGTATTCTTCGTCGATGTTATCGACAACGGCATTTTTCCAACATCCGACTAATGAATTGAATAAGTCTCCGTTTACGGTGGTTCTTGGACTTTGGTTTCTGAATTTAGTGGCTTTTTCTCCTTCCCGCGAAAAGTAGAGTCTTGAACGAAGGAGACGGAGGTCTGATCGCATATAGAATTTTGGAACAACAGCTGCATCACTAAGACAAAGCCTTCTACTTACTCTGATGTGGTCTATTTCGTTATGGTACTTTCCATTGGAAGACTCCCACGTCCAGCGTGAGGGTGGCGCTTCTGGAATTGCGAGTTACCGTGGATTGTCTTGGTCTCCATGATAAACTCAGACAGCCGCTCACCCTGTTCGTTTCGTTCTAATCCGTGGGTCCCAATGTGACGTTCTTCAGACGTTCTTCTTGGTCCAATCTTGGCGCTGAAATCTCCAATGATGACCTTGAAGAATATGTGATCTTCTCTGTAGAACTTCTCCAAGTCCATATAGAACGCTTCGACTTCTTCGTCATAGCTTGATGTCGGCGCGTAAACGACGAAGATTGTCAAAGCCGGGATTGATCCACGTCTTTTTGAGCGTAAACGTGCGATTCGGCTTGTAAGCTGTTTGAATGAATCGATGGTCATGGACAAACTCGTGTTGACGAGAACGCCGACGCCGCCGATTCCTCTACTGTCGCATGTTCCGAGAAATAGTCCTTCTCCGATGTCATAGACGGCGTTGAACGGGTGGCGTTGTATCGTCTTGGCCAGGCCAATGACGTCGTACCTTATCCTTCTTGCTTGCTTACGTAATTCTTCTATCGAAAAATCGGATGCAAGTGTATGTGGATTGTAGGTACAGATCGCCACCATAGTTCTTTGAAATCCAGGCGGTTTCCATTAGCCCTGGAATTTTAGCAGCCTCTCCGTACTCGTGCTATCCAACGCTGCAAAATTGGGGACTTTTTCGGGTCAGGGGAATGGAGCCCGTTTTTTCTTACTGTGTTTAGCATTTTGATACCCACGTATAGCTTGCAGGACTGTGAACGTGGTGGCTGGGTATATTCACGGGTTGCTTGCCAGCCTCTCCCAGAGCGTCCGTTGAGCTTATTTATTGGAGGCGACTCGTAAGCGCCTCCCATATACTTCTTTGTCACTTGATTGCAGGCCTTTGGTCGAATTGACTTGTAAAATACAATACACATAAGGCGAGAACCCCACCCACACACGCATGCATGAATACGCCTAGGAAATACAGAAAGTATGTGCCAAATCAGCGCACTAGAAACAGGGAGCCCATCTCCTGGTTCCACCTGCGTCTCAGGGAAGCAAAGGTCGCTTTCGGTCCACGATTAACTCCCTATCTGCCACCTGGGCACGCGCCACATAGCCTTGCCACTAACCAGCCGGAGATCCCTCATATGAGGGAGATCCGTGGAACCAGTGATTACGAATAGGAAAGGCATACGATGTATTGGGATATTTTAACTGAAGCTGTATGCTTGATGAGTTCATACGTACGACATACTACTCAGCAATTGAACAATACTGAACTCTTTATTTTTTGTTCTTTTAAATATTTACCATCTGATACTGTTTTCAAAACTATGACGCAGCATCTTTGCATTGAACACGTAGTATTATTCGCTTATTACTAGATGCCTATTTCTTCTTAATTTTTTTCAACTACTTTATCAACTTGAAAGCTTCCTATATTCGTATAGTGGATACAACAAGGCAAAGGCAGTACTCTTACATTTGGGTGGTTCTAAATCACTAGACTAGTCTCTTACTGCATAGGTCGCTCGTGGCGCAGTGGTCGGAGGCGCCCTGCAAAACACGCGTGGAATCGATCTTCGCGCCCATGGCCCACCAAGCCTTCCATCTCCCCGGCATGCGCAAATTGGTACCAGGCTTGTCTGGGAGGGTAGCAGCACTGGCTCAATACATCGATAGGCCAGCGATTAATTGTAAAAGCCAGTTATGCATTCAATCACCTTCAAGCGATGTTTAAGGAAGGCGAATGCATGGCACATCCCTCAGGGATTGGTCAATGCCGAGAACTTTATCCTTTTAGCTTTAGACTAGTCGCTTGGTTAATTTTCTTAAAAATTTCCTAACATGTAAGTCTTATAATCACATTTAATTCAACGTTATACATATGAGATATGATATGAAAGCGTTCATAGTAGATATCCTATCTCCAACTGCACCGATTGGAGCTAAAGAGCAATCATTTCATTTTCGAATATGAAATGCTTAAGCTTGGTTTGCCTTTCTATCGTGATGAATATACTGCGGAATGTTTTTACAACACATGGTATGTCGTCCAATCCCCATTTTATTGTTAAACTGAAGGAAGCGCTTCGAAACGGTCAATGAAAGGGCGCCTGTCGTGTATGAGATCTATTCTTAAATTGAAATTATTGGAAAATTCGCCATTGACTTCACTTTACTGGTAATCACCTGACGGATGGACCACGGTGTTATCGAAATATAGCGCATCAGTATTTTCCTATTCCGCTCGATCCTAATTTATCGTCGACCACTTGCCATGCAATCGATTAGCTTCAATATTTTGGTGGTTCAGTTAGTTAAGAGCTTAACGTTTCAAAAAGACTCCTTACTAGATGTTTTGTTAGCCTAGTGGAATAGTAACATACGTATTAACCCAACGGGCATTTTATCCACTGTTCTGTACTGACTTTTTCTACAGCTTTGATCTCTAATACTGAATCTCCTTGATTCTTAATTCATCGATTTACCCATGTAAATAAATAACTTGTGAGAATCCTAATATGTAAAATTGTGGTATTATAAAGATTTAACTCCAGGGACATCTGTTGGTTCAGCTACGACTTCACCGAGAACATCGGTAGGCAAGCATTAATAGTTTGTTTAGGTGACTTTTTGTCCCGTTCCGCAGTACTCTGAATGCTTGCAGTTCCCCCAGGACGTCAATGAATTCTCCTTAACCGCATACTTCTTGTTCGATGGAAAGAACTACGAACACGATAATAATGTCACCCTAACAATAACTATCAGAGACGCCGAATGTTTCTGTAGAGTTTATCGATTTACAAAACATTAAACAAAAGAGACATTTAAGATTAGCGCAGCAGATTCTTTCTAATACATTTAACGTTAGATAAAAGAGACGTTTTTTAACAGAGCTGAGATCTACCACATCCTCATAAGCAGACGACCGTATCTTTTTAATACCTTCATGATGTCATTATTCACTAATGGATGTGATCACGGCGTTCTTCGTACGAAGATTGGATTTAGCGATAAGCTGAAAAAAGACTTTCTACCACCCAAAAGGGAGAAGAAAAGTCGTGCACAGCGAGAATACCTTTCTTTCTTCTTAAGACTGACAGATCAAGGTCGATCCGTCAAATGAGTATAAGTTTCACGTTTAAGCTAATGGAATACCGCCGAGACCAGTTCGAATATAATGCTCCGTTGTCATCGTTGGTCAACGAATATGCGATTACTACTACCTCTCTCAATGGTATATATATATAATAATAGGCTAGGGAACATTTCGCACTAATCTTTATCGTCTCACAATTTCCACCCCGGACTTCAGTGTTACCGCTGAAGAAAAACCACTCCGCATTCATTCCTCTGAAGTTCGTTTGCGATTGAAGGCATAAAGGAAGACATAGCTGCAGAACAATGTAACATCACTGATGACTTCCCTCGTGCCGCAAACTTCAAACTATAACTAGTGATTGCAATCCACAGGAGAACAATTAGAGAGAAAGAAACGCAGACCACTGAATAACCTGACGGCAAGCCATACTGCCTAAGAAGGAGAACGAAGGAGCCTTCGTAACTACGAATTTCTAAGCTCTCCACCAAAAATTATTTTGTTGTTAATATTAAGGAATGCTTGAGGAATAGCTGTGACAATACAAAATTCTGAAGCAGATTTAACTACAAGAACCCCATCCAAGCAGGATCTCGGATAATCGAAAACTTTCAAATATTACCTACCTCTTATCCTAGTCTTTGCCAACTTCGAATAGTGTTTGAGACGTGTGTTTGAAACGTGTTTGAAGCGAATGCAGTTCTACCAGCGCCTGTCGGTCATATTCTATACAAGAATTCTCATTGACTCGTATTTTAACTGCACCACATCACCATCTTGATAGGGAAGATGTTCGAAAAGGCGTCAAAACTGTTTACTGTCTCACTTAAATGAACAACGAAGCCACTCCATTAAGGCAAGAAGCCATACGCATCGAAAACATTTTCGTACCAAATCGTTCATTTTCTGACGAAATTGTCATCTTTTCGCTTATTTGGAAAGTGTAAACCAAGCAAAATATGGTGTAGAACTGCGCATTAATTGGAAGAAAACTCCATTTATGAAGAACCCATAGTGCGAAAGCGAACAAATCGAATAGGATGTTCTCTGACTAGAAACGGCGCGCAGGCTTTTCCTGGACTGATTGGTCCTCCCAGCTTTCTGTTACATAGCGCAGATGTGCGCTGATGTTTAAGGCATGTCGAACCACCCAGAGAGCCAGGAAGATGTCTTTTAAAGTTAAGTTATTGCTCACAACCATTGGGAATGCTCGGAACAGATCTTTTGAATCTATCACATCTTCGAGACTGGCCATAGAAAGAAGATGACAGATGAGTAAAAAGTAGTGTAAACTTCGACAGGATTAAACTATCCTCTCAGGCGACCAATTGAACAATGTGCGATTGTGTTCGCGGCTCAAATCAGCTATCTGCATGAAACGATTTCTGGATCACGGAACAATGAACTGTGAACTGCACAACACGAGAAGACAGGCCACGAAGATTACCCATGTTCGATCTCCATAATAGCAATAATAATGGTAGTTAACTGCGTTTATTGCCGATTCCAGGTATGCCTTTCGCTCCCCAGATAATGCTCGTTGACGGATGATTGCCAATGTCACTGTGAGGGTAAAAAGAATGGCTGAGAGAAAGGCAGAACGTGGGCCTCAGTGGTGACGTACGTAACACGTGAGCCCCAGAAAGGGTAATTGCGGCCTGGAGCGCAACTTTTGCAAATATCTCAGCATCATTGTGCTAGTAATAATAGTGGTAGTAGCAATATTAATATTAACAGCAGAGTTCTTTTTTTCATGAGATTCTTTAGAACGTTTTGCATTCTTCGGTTATTTCATATGTCTTTTCCACACAAAGATAATGACGTTACATTCAAGTGAAAAAATTGCCTAAGTTCTTTAATACATTTCGCATTGACATATAGCTCTAAATATACCTATATCTGAAGCATTCTTGCTCGCTGATTTGGAAATACGAATGAAAATTTGAAAGCGTTCAGCTGCCTCCACCCACTCCTCATTCGCTGTCCATCTCGCAGCAATTGACTACGACAACAAATTTAGCTCTTGGGTGACAATACATTCGGATCGTTTTAAATATTCGAAAGAAAATGGAGTGCGATCATTCACGGTGAGATTCATCTTTCATAGTCCAAGCCGATATCAGCAACGTCTTCTGTTGCTCCGTTAATCGAGTGAACGCAACATATTCGCGTCAGAGCTGCCCAATGAACTTCAGGCACCTTAATAAATGAGAAAAGTACAACACTTACTGAACCAGCCTCTTTATTTTTACTATCTTTGGTGAGAGTACGCACTCATTAGCTCGCTGAGCTTTCACGAGTGAATATAGTAACAGATAACTTCCAAAGCATTTCCTGTGTCGATGCCTATTTGCTGAAAGGGTTTGAGAAAGGGGAGAAGTTCTTGGCCGAGTAGACTTGAAGGAAATAATCCTCATACACCCATATTCATTCAAGCTCATGCATAAATATGTGCATGTGGAAGTTGCAAGGCTTCGAAGAATTGGAATTTGTATCATTTGAACAATTCCGAAAGTATTTAAATAGAGGATAATAGATTTTTTTCGTAAGGTTTGGTGAACCAGGCGGGTGAGATAAAACATCTCACCTGAGATCTAGAAGTTTTTGTCGTGTTCCCAGAAATTCTTTTTGCGTAAATTTTTTATAATAAAGGGCAAAATCTGTTCACCAACTCTGACATCTTTTGTCCCATGGATCGCTCTACTTCCTTCCCCTTTCCTTTGTTCAAATTAATACCTCATTCTTTTAGCAGCGGCTTTCAGTGAGGCTGAAAAGTTCATGTGCAATGCAAGATATTTCAATGGGAATTTCATTTTGCAACTGAATTTGTCACTTTGCTAAGCGTTGGTAAAGCAAAAGCTATCTAACTCCTAATTTTGTGTCATTTCTCCAGTATCTCGGTTTCTTTGTAAACGATGTCCTTCACCATCTACAGCGTTCTATTTGTATGCAGATCCTAGCACCTACTTCATTCGTTTCATTGTCTTGTATCTGTCATCCAGGAAGGCCTTCGGATTTGCGTGTGGACTCGGCTCCTGCTTATGAACGTTCGTCTTCTTCATGAATGCCGGTGAATATCGGGCTTGTTAACTCTCCTAAAAGTGCAAAAACATTTCTCCTAGAAGTTTACCAAGCAGAAGTCGGCTTTTAAGGGTCAAATGAAGCTTTTCCACACAAGTATGGAGACAATTTTTTGACGCTAGAGAGATGGGAAGCTTGGTTAAGTAGGAGTAGAAGATCAAGTTAGCAATCCTTTCCGCATTCTTATTTGATGCTTCTTACTTGCTGTTGCGTTGTTATCATGTAGATTACGTCTTTACACTGTGCAAACCTCCGGAGCAACAGCATTCCCTTATACCACCCAGAAATCCTTCCTCCAACTGATTTTTTGATTGGAATTCATTACATATTTTTTCGATAATATGCTTTACAACCAAACAGTTTTTTGCTGAAGGTTTTAACAGTGCAGGAAAGAAGAAACATCTTGACGTTTTAAGCTTCTACTTTGTAATATGGCGTCTTAGCTTGAGGGCACAGTTAAGTGACTCTGCCTGATATAATCGATCCGAATACTTGCTTTTCTATCACATTTCTCGTATCCATGTCAATTTTCATCAATGTTTAAATCCACTTAAAGCTTTTATAGGGATCTTATAAATCTTCACTGTATTGCATTTCAGCAGTACCAGTTACCCTATTCAAACAAAATTACTATTTAAAGTGTTAAGACGTCTAAAATGGCAAGTAGGAACAGAAACTCTATTAGTTTTTTCTAGCTCCACTGCTCTAGATGTGTGAGTATTTCTGCATCTTCAGGATTCAATAGAAGGGAATTTGCACGGAACGAAATCTCTGGATGAGTGCTTCGAAAAGGTTGTTGGATCGCTTTTACAATGCTTTAAACAATAAATGATGTTCATTGCCCAGTTCTTGTACTACAGCTCTATCAAGACTGTGTTCCACGAGCTGACGCAGTTTTCATCCGATTCGATAACCAGCCTGAGGACGCATGGGCTATAGACCAAATTTTTGTTGATACAAGTTATCGTCTTGGACCGACAGAAGAGCACCAGTTAGTTTCATAAGGGTTTCTAAAAACACATAGCTCACCACTAAATTTTCGCCGGTCGCCGTGGAACAGTGCCTAATTTTTAAACATACCAAACAAGAAGCGAACTCAATTTAGAAGCGGTTCTTCCTTCTCTCCTAACAAACAGCTTTTTAAACTTATTATTTACTGCCTCCTTTTTTTTAATGACAGGGTATATTGCGAAATATAACTTCAATGATGCTGAGATATTTGCAAAACTCCGGACCGCAGGTGTATGCGGTGGGGAACGAACGCGCTATTGTCTTTTCCGGGGAGTAATGCATTCACTACCACACCATGTGAGTCCTTCGTTTCGCCTGTCTCTCAGCTACTTCTATCGATCTTTGCCACATAATCATAATAATAATTATAATTATGGGACTGACGTCGTGACGAGAGACAGGTTATGCAAACTGTTAGCCTATCTTCATTTCGCTCGCAACGCAAGCTACGCTGGAACAGAGAGGTTCTACAGATCTGGTAAACGACCGATCAAGTTCTTAAAAAATGGGGTTGTCTTATTATCTGTCATAAAAAACTTATCAACACTTTGCTCAAAATGAACAGGTCAGCACTTGGTGCACACGATGTGGAGTTCGTTTTTGCATAGATCGTTTCAATCGTAGCTGCAAAAACGTGTAGACTCTTAAGGATACAGATTGTAGCCACCGTCAATCTTCGCGTTTTAAAATGCAAACTGTTGATTTTAGAATAAATTTACTTCAGCACGACGAACTGAAGATTTCGCTTTTTAAGTTTTATTTCATCTTATTTTTTATGATTTTATATTTTCTTTTACCTTATTTTACTTTTTATTGTTTAGTTTTTTGGGATTTTTATTTGAGGTTCATTACGCATACGTGTCGAGGAATCTTAGTACGTTCTTCATTAGCAACAGTTTCGCGACGAAACGAACAAATTCATGCGAAGTTCCTTCTAAATGAAAAACGTTTCGTTCCTACATCATTTCATATTCCACGCATTAGGCGGATTGTCAGGCTCTTTCGGTGGAAGAAGCTGACGCACTGCACAAACAGAGTTTGCTCACTGACAACACGTTAGTTCTGGCTGTTCACAGATAAACCTTCTACGATGTTACCCTTTTTATTTTCTGCCTACTATAGTTTTTCACAGCAAGGTATGAGGTGATATACAACTGGAATTACGCTGAGATATTCTCAAAACTCGGATCCCGGGCCAGATCGAACCACGACTTCCCTTTCCGGGGAGTAGCGCATTACACACTGCACTACGGTGGCCCTTGCTCCGTGTTTCTATCAGCTAGTTTTTTAACAAACGGTACCTCATAAACATTTTACAATTCGTTCTAATTGCTGTTTTGCTTCGTAACGAGCTTTTCTGATGAGTGCGACAATAGGACAGGAGTGAACATCTCCAAGACTTCTTAGCTGAAACGATGTAGGCGACTCATCGTGATGCCGTGGGTTATATAATAGTCGGAAGACATATTGCCACATCCTGAGATTGCTTGTTGGCTAGAGAACTGAAGCACATTTTCAGGCAGACATGGCATTTCGAACATCCGATTTTGATGCCCTGCATATCGTGGCTCGACGACTCGCTTACATATCAAATCGGCCCCAGAAATGGATTATTCATCAATCATAACTATCGTTACCAGGCAAAGAGTGGAGAGTGGATCCGTGATTGGGTTTAACAATAAGAAATAAAAACACACCTTTTCTATGAAAGTACAAATCTCGTTATTCGTTAGCTTTATTCTTAATATTTGTGAGCAAATTACTCGAAGTACCAATAAAGTCCATATTCGTCTCCACCACGCATGATAGTTGTGCAGTGAGCTCAACTTACTACAGAAACTGAGAGGAAGTACACTACTTGCGTAAATCTCGTTATATTCGCTGGTTTTCGCGACACGATACCTAGGTTATGCCCATATTGATAAGTTGGTGGCAGAGCTCTCCGTTTTGGATGCAAGAATGTTACAGACGATTACCAGTCGCCTCTCACTTTCTTAGCCACTTGACTGGGCGTTTTCGATCGAGTCGACATTAAATAAAAGCATCAGTTTAGCAACTGTATCAGCTGAGAGATCAGTAATCACCATTGGTCACTGCCGTGAATGACTGGAAAAGTTCATGAGAACACGAGGTTTTGCTCGAGTACATACATTTAGGTTTCGCTTACAATGTTATCATTTGTACAAAAGAATCTACTCTTAAATCTTGGTCATCTCACAATATGATACAACACGCTTTGTCGGAGTCCTTTTCTTTTGCCGATATCTCCGAACCCACTTTGGTTTTATGATATGTCTTGGGAGGATTTGACGAATTGAGCTTCTTCACCTGTAATTATTTCAGTAAAGCCCGGCTACTCAGGAATTTTGTACCAAATGGTTAACAAGTAAACACAGAAAAAGCATCAGCGATGAATTAAGAGCGAAATACCTGATCCAAGATATCATCTACATGTGGCCACGAAGCGTTCTCATCCTCAATATACTTGTAGAGCAACTTGCCCGAACAACCGACCAAAATTGTTCCGCCCTTAACAGATTCGCTATAACGGCAGTTTGAGCACTTGAGTTGAGTACACGACAAACTTATAGCATTGTGCTATCACTCTAATTGCATATGACCTTCTTATTTCTGTTCTGCCGTTTGATCGAAACTGAAAATACTAAAAGAAAAAGACGTTTGGCGCCGATCAATCTCTGAAGGACACACTATTCATTCAACTTCATTAGATATGGTTTAGACAACTGAATGCATGTTTGTCACACATAATGACTTCCCTAAGCATAGCGATAATCCAAGGCAGTGCTGATACTGATTGGGAGGATCCCAGACAAATCTGGCGGAAATTTGCCGACCTCTGACGGATGGAAGACAAAGTGAGCCCGAAGAGCAATGCTGACCGTATTTATTTCGCTGCATCATAGCCACTCAGCAGCAAATTCTTCTTAAAAACTAAGAAAAAAAACAGTAAGAGAAAAGTAAAGGCTTTTCAAGCGTCAAGCGCCAACGGTGACGATTCGTTAAGGGAGACTATCGCGCTTTGCAGAGCGATATTTCGCTGGCCCGATCGCTTCGGTAACAGCAAAGAAAAACAAATTGTGAAAGGCAGAGTCAGAATACCATTGTGGTGAAACAAGAAAACTTGGACATCTTTGAGATAAAAGTATAGCTTCTAGTAGTTTTTATTTCCAATGTGTTCCTTCGAAGCTGAAAGGAAAAAATTTCAATGCCACTGGAGTGTGAAGTGGGATCACTAGATATCGTCGCTGATGTATTAAATTCAAGCATTATTCACAACGAACCAATCGATTTCTGCAGTTATCATAAAACAAAGCCTGCTATTCTGGCTAGAATGACAATGTATACCTTTTGCGTAATGAAACAATCTTGATCATCGTTAGCAGACTTGGAAGCCCTACGAGCCGAAGAATGTGGTCGCGTTTCGTTGACAAATGACGCATCCACCAGCTGAAAACTTCCATCGCATACTCATAGTTATTTATCACAGAGTGGTTAATAAACTATGCAAATTAAAAAAGCTTGAGCGAACTCTTTTTACCTGAAGTAAAGCATTCCATCCGACACGATCCATAGCTGGACGTCGATGGCATTTCAACTCAGCCAAAGCTTCATTATCGTCGTACAATTTTCGAAATGGCTCACCAATCAGCTTGATGTACGACCCACCTAAATGCCTAGTGAAAATAGGGAATTCAGAAGATTATACTGAGGTTGTAAGGCAGGAAGATGCTAGGGGTGGCACTAGAAAAGATGGCGCTGTTGTTGAAGGAGAATAAAAACATTTGGAAGAAATGAAGAGAAAGTAAAGACGTAGCAATTTTAGAAACGTATGTTCTACACACTTGAGATTGTTCTCGTTTGCTAAAATGTTGGGCTCTAAGCGCCAGATATGCATTCAATCACCTTCCAACGTTGCTCAATGAAATCGAATGCATAGCTCATCCCTCAGGGATTGATCAACGCCGAGAGCCTTTTTCAGAGCTTTTTATAGTCAAAGTTGTTGATTGCTAGGATAATTGGGCTCGTACTACGGACGTCGATTTAGGAAAAACCTGTGATGAAAGGAATGGGAACAACGGAGTTGATCTGAAGTACTACAACAAGCCGTAGTTTGACTACTAAGCTAACAAACAAGATACCATCTGCATCACCCGTCGTCCCGTTGATCGTCCAACAACTCGAACAGACGTCAGTAAATTTCCATTTTCCTCCTATCGAGTGAAACAATAGCCCAATGGCTCCAGAGACTCTTTGAGCATCATATACTTTTTCGTGCGTTTTCGTGAAGAACTCTGACGATCTGATCGGTGGTCTTCCTGCAGTGCGTTTAATATCCCGAGGAATCCAGTCAGTAACGGCTATTGTCTATCGGTTGTCGTTCATAAGCAGTACCCGTCCGACTCACCCCTGACTGTTCGGCGTATAGAAAGGCGTCTTTGATTTTTGATCATTCACGTAGGTCGAAGCTTCGAATCTCCTCCCTCACGTGCATGATGTGAATCTTTACATAGCTTCCATGACTTCACTTGTCTCCATCGATTCGAAAGCTGTCCTCAAATCGATGAATGTGAGACAAAGCGGTCTCTTGCATCGTACTCTCGCGACACTTCAATGGGTCTTGTTATCGCATACATATGGTTTATGGTACCTAATTCTTCTCAAAACCCTGCTTGTTCAAATCGATGTCCTTCGTTAAGTCTTCTCTCAATCCTGTTTAGGATGACTCGAGTGAAAAATTTGTATACGACAGACAGCAAGCAGATTGGGCGATCGTTGCGGATAACGTGGAGTTCACCCTTCTCGAACAATAGCATGGTCCTGCTGGTCTTCCACTGAGTACCTTGCATTAAGACAGGTAACATGTGAAGAGCCGAGCCAGTGTGTTCACGGCGATTGGCGGAAAGTTCTTCAGGTGTTCTGGTCTCATTCTGTGCGGACCTGGTGCTGTTCGATTTTTCGCCGACGAAATGCCATGTCAGATTTCGGAAGGGAGAACCGGTGGTACAACATATCCAACCTCTTTTATTTCATAAGAAGGAAATAGGACGTGGCTACTGAAGAGATTCGAGTAGCATTCGTGAATGATTTTCTTCCCTTCCTTTCTGGACGCTGTATGTTCTGTCTGGGCGTCGTACTTCAATCATCATGGTCTTGCAATTGGCGAAGATCTGATGGCTTTTGCGAATGCTTTTCCCATCCTCTGCAGGTTCAACCATAGCTATACTGTTCTTCTCTCGTTAAGATCGTATTTTATCTCCTGCTTACACTATTTTGCATACTCGGACGTGAGTTAGTGGTTGCCAGTAGCTCATGGAATTCCACGTTGGCGTATCACCTCAAGTGTTCTTGTAGGCAAACGTCTCTTGGTGATTTTCGAACTCTCTGCTTTTATAGCGCTATCGTGGAGATGTTCAATGAGCCGATCGTATTCGTCGTCGAAGCTTTCGAGAACGATATCTTCACAACAGCCGACTAGTGAATTGAATGAGTACCAGTTTATGGTGGTTTTGGGACTTTGTTTCCTGAATTTAGCCGATTTTTCTCCTCTCTGCGAAAAATATAATCTTGTAAGAAGGAGGCGATGGTCGGATCCCGTGTAAAATTTTGGACAACAGCGACATCGGTTCGGCAAAACCTTCTATTTACTATGATGTGGTTTATTACGTTATGGTACTTTCTACTGGGAGACTCTCACGTCCAGCGTTGAGGGTGCGGTTTCTGGAATTGCGGGTTACCATGGATTGTCTTGGTCGCCATGATAAACTCAGAGAGCCGCTCAGCCTGTTCCTTCCATTCTAATTCGTGGGTCCCAAGGTAACGGTCTTCAGGCGTTCTTCTTGGTCCAATCTTGGCGTTAAAATCTCCAATAATAACCTTGAGCAACGTATGGTCTTCTCTGCAAAAATTCTTCAAGTCCATATAGAACTTTTCAACTTCTTTTTCGTCGTAACTTGACGTCGGTTTCTTATACGATGAAGGGTGTTAAAGTCGCTATTGATTAACATCTCTTCAACGGCAGACGGACAAGTTCAGATTGTTCTCTGTTCGAATGAATGGATGCGTATGGTCAACTCATGTTGACGAAAACGCCAACGCCGTCTCCTCTGTTGTCTCCTGTTCAAAGGAACAGTTCTGCTCTGGTGTCATTGACGAAGTCGAATGGGAGGAGTCTTCCCGTATCAGCCAGTTGGATAACGTTGAACCTCATCCCTACAGCCTGTATGAACAGGTACCCTTGAGATGAGTCAAATGCAAGTGAGCCTACATTGTAGATACAGATCGCCACTTTAATTCCTCCCGATATAGGCAGCCTAGAATGACCTTGAGATTTTAGTCATGTTTCCGTACTCTTCCTACCTAACGCTACCAGTGCTTCTTCGGCTTGAGGAGAATATGGCCTACTGGTTTTGTTATGCTTCGCTTTTGATAACCACGTCTTAGTTTGCGCCGAGCTCTTAATGTGGTGGCTGGATATATTGGCGGATCAAATGTCAATCTTTGCCATAGTAGAGACGAGCTTATTTGTTGGGTGCAACTCCTGAGCGCAACCCCTATAATTTCTTGTTACTCGATTGCAGGCTTTTGGCTGAAGTGACTCGCAGAACATAATCCGCATAAACGAGAACACACCCATGCACTCATATGTACATATGTCTTTGTAAACACAAAAGATATGTGTTAATTCAATGTTTTTCATCAATAAGCAGACACGAGGTTGTTAATATAGAATTTATTAGAACACAATTGCTATGTGTTATGTGTTAATATGTTAATGTGTTAATTATGTGTGTGATAGATATGTGTTAATTCGGTGTACGAAAAACAGGCAGTCCACCTCTGTGGTCCATGCGAGTATCAGGGATGTAAAAGTCCCTTTGGTCAGTGTAAAACTCGCAGAGACCAATAATCTACCCATAATTATATATTATCTTCAACGTTGGGGAAGGGTGCAAAGCTATGAGAGAATATTCTGTCTCCAAAAATGCTAATAGCGAAAGGCTACATAGAAGAATTGTGAGGTTTTTCGTATCAACCAAGAATGCAAGACTGAGCAAGCTTGGCAGTTCGCGTGAACGAGTGGCGCCATGACAATCGACACGGGGAAATTTTCCTAGTTCAGTACCATTATGATTGTATTCCACATAACACCCCGCCATGAAGAAATAACATGCACTAAACAAAAAGTTAAAAATTGCGTTCTACTCCTATGACTGCAAACCCTACCTTATAACCACTGAATGTTGCACTCAAAAGCACAATGTTTTACGTTTTATCTACTGCCTATGTTTTCAAGGCACGGTAGCTTCGGCCTAACTGAATTCAATGCCGATTTGTGCCACCCAGATCGTTTTCGTTACCGGGTGATCGCTAATAGCAGCAATGGGGCAAAAAACTGGTTGAAAGAAAGGTAAGAAAAGAGAATTGGTGGTGTAGTGGGAAACACTTGAACCTTCGAAAAGGATTACCGCTAGTTTGAAGCTTACCTGGGGTTCTGAGTTTTGCAAATATCTCAGCATCATTTTGGAACAAATTATTGGGAAAACCATATAAATTCTGACCTCTGACGCCCATTGGCGGTCCCCTGGTCAGTAAACATACATCGCAACCTAGTTTACGAAATTCTGGAATTTTATTGCAAAGTTCCATAATGTGGTTCATAACGGACGCTGAAGTAAACGACCTAAAAACAGAGAAACTAATAAATAACTGGATAATTTGTGCTTCATTCAGCGACGAACTTCTCGCTGTGTTCTAAGAGAAGATTCGTCATTGACAACCACAACCAACACCATATCGAACGCGCTTCCCTTCACATAAAGTGAAATAGTCTTATTTTCTATTCCAAGTTCGGGAAGCATATCTGGATCTGAAATTCGCTAAGGCTTTTTGTGAATTGTTTACAATGAAAAGTTTAAGCTGGCGAAAAAACGAATTTGAATTGGCGCCGAATTTTTTTCGACATGTTAATGGGATATTGGTGGAATTAAAAGTCGCGTACCTTTATCAGTATTCGTCATTGATGGACCAACTTTCTCCACCAAAGTTTTCTCGATTCCGTCAATGAATTCTTCCCAGCTTTTCATAATGGCTTCAAAGTATTCAATTTCAGCAGCTGAAACACATGATGAGTTTGGAAGCGAAGGTATCGAAACATTAGCCGAATAGAGTTTTCATCAACCTCGTGTTAGGCTAACAGTGAAAGATTGCAAATAAAGAGTGCTTAAAAAGGGAACGACTTTTAAGAAAATGCAAATTGGGGTTGCTTGATGTAGACGAGCTCAGTGTGCATGTAAACAGTATGGCAACATACATCTATTTATAAAAAAGGAATACTCTCAGGGGCATGGGAACCAGTGGTAAGAGATGCTGTGCAATAAATTCAAGCATGGTCGATAGTTAAACGGCGCTCGTGGTCAACTAAGCCTCCCATCCTTCCGCGATTGGCAAGTCACCAGCAGATGTGTCTGAGAGAATGATACCACAAAAATGCCCGCGACTGATGAAGACATGGAAGAAACGCTCATTTCCAGGACAACGATGCTACCAATTCTACTGGTAACCCACGTTTTTTCATTTCGAACACTTTATTTGAATAAAGTATTGAAAGGTGAATTTAGTAGTATAGAGACTACTACGATAGGCGATCCATTCTGCCAGACCGTATCCTTAATTCCCCCGCTAGCAAATGCACGAGATCCGTTCAATCCAATTGAACAAATAACTAGCACCTCGATCAAGACGTAGACCGTAAGGAGGCAGGTGCTGATCATCTTTATAAGCTGGAGGAAGTCCACAGAACATCCTGAAGAATTCAAAACTGGCCTGGCCCAATCTGATGAATTGGTGTTACATGCTCCTATCGGATATCACAAAACAAAAAAAAATGAAAACTTGCATGGAAACCGAACTGCGCTTAACAGCGTTATTACCAGGGGAGGCAACCACGTGTTTCCTATCACCACCCAATTCGCCATCGGAAAGGGAACAGCGAAATAGAGACAGCTTTTGAAAAGTTATACAGTGCGATAGGATGTCAGTCTGAATATTTCCGTAGATGTCAGAAAACACAATGACTGCTCGTTCCCACCGTGTATCCGACACCGCCACTTCAGTTTTTATGGAAAACCAATTTATCCTCAATGAAAGATAGTCAGAGGATAATTTAAAAGCCTATGCACATAGGAAGTTGAACGAAGATAGTCATGCTACTCTGTGGAATACAGAGTTGCATTTAATGGTTGTAAACTATGGTTGTGCAAAGAAAGTCCAAGCACTTATCCTCTAACTAGTCGAGGAGAAAATTTTGAGAAATAGCTCATTCTACGGTTCAAACGGCCACTGAATTAATAACTGCGAACTCGTTCGAAATAATCAGAAAAAAAGCAAAAGAGAAACTGTCTACAAAAACGAAAAGAACTACGCATACGGCAACAAACCTACGACTCTTTAAGCCTAGCCGGATGCACACGGAAGGACACTGGATTACATGGCGGAATAATGTCAACGTTAATAGAAAACAGATATTAGGAAGAAGGATCCACAACCCACTAGGCTTTAAGGATTATTTCTTTTGCCAACAAAAGAAGCAGAACCCACAAAATTCGAGAGGCAAAATCAAATACGAACATCTGTCAGGAACAATTCATTTCTTTCGTCCTTTAACCTTCAGCTGCTACAAAGTATTACTCGATAACTAATCGCAAGTCATTACATTTGCTTTTGTTAATTTTTCACAAAAACACAAAAAAACACTAGCAAAGCGTCCGTTTGTTGAATGGAACAGTTTCTTCTCTCATCTTTCTTCAATCACATTTTTCCATAAATCAAAGCATTGGGCCTCTCTTTCATAGAATAAATGTAAACTTATGAATTACGAGGTCCATAAGAAGAAACAGAAAACTACCAGTGGTTGGTTCATTTCGAAGTGCTTCTATTGCCTTTTCGAATTCGGCAACCGTTTTCACATTGAGAATCGCGAATATCCTCGCTATTTCAGTACAGAACTCAGCCGCAATGAAACGATTCTGGATATACAACCACAACGTTGCTGAGATATTTGCAAAACTCTGGACCGCAGGTATCTATGGTGGAGAACGAACGCGCTATTGTCCTTTTCGGGGGGTAACGCGTTCACCACCACACCATGCGGGTCTTTCGTTTCACCTGTCTCTCAGCTATTTCTATCGATCTTTTTGCCACAGCAATCACCCTTCAGCGGGATTGATCTGGGGAGCCCAAATCGGCATAGAACCCAGTTAAGCTGTGGCTGTAGTTGAAATCACAATGTTTTTACGTTTTACGTTTTGTTTTCTGCTTTAGCTGAGAGACAGGCGAAACGAAGGACCCGCACTGTGTGGTGGTGAATGCGTTACTCTCCGGAAAGGACAATAGCGCGTTCGTTCCCCACCATAGACACCTGCGGTCCAGAGTTTTGTAAATATCTCAGCAACGTTGTGGTTGTATTTCGCTTAGTAACCTGCCATGAAAATTATAGAAGGCAGAAAACAAAACGTAAAAACACTGTGATTCTGGATATAGTTTACTGCGAAGACAGCGACAGAATTGGACTCTAAAAACTGAAAAGAAAGCTACTTAGACTAGGACTCCTTCATCTTGAAGGAGTAAACATCAATTAAACGTGAACAAAATTTTCACACTGCCTTTGGTTCAGTAAAAATGAAAGAAACAGTGGTCTGCATTCACTAATCAGAAACGATAATTAAAGCAACTGCAGGTCCAGTGACTAAATTCCATTAGCCGACGTGTTTCATTAAATTCTGAATATTCTTGCCACTTCATAACAATGAATTGTAGCCCTTCACGAAAGTTTTTCAGGTCTGGAAGGGGGAACGAGGCTCATTTATTCCTGCTGTGTCTAGCCCTCTATTTTCACCCGTTAGCTTGCCGAGCTCTCAATTTAGAGGGTGGATTTGCTCACGAGTAGCTTGCCAGTCTGTCCTAGAGTAGAGCTAAAGCTTACTCGTTAAAGGTGACTCCTAACCGTCTCCCATATACTTACTTGTCACCTGATTTCAGATTTTTCCCACAATGACTCTCAGAATATAATCTACGTTAACGAGAACACACCCACGTAGGCATTCATGAACATGTCCGCGTAAACAGAAGCTATGGTAATGGTCGGCGCAGACAGAACAAGGAGTCCAGTCCCGGGAACCAGATGCGTATCATGGAAGCAAAGATCGCTTTTGGTCCGCGTTTAAAATCCTTTTTGCCACCCGGGGATACACCACGTAGCCTCACGATTAACTGGCCGGTGATCACCTAGTGAAGGAGATCTGTGGAATTATTTATTTATGTGATCTTATAAACTGATCTTCTTAAGCTGACGCGAGGTTGGTACAGATCTTCGTTGTCGTTGTCGTAGTCGTTGTTTTTGATGTTATTGATCGATGGCTGACGTTTCGGCGACTTCGCCTTCCTCAGAGCCTGGACGTACTTTATGTTAGAATACTTTTTATTATTCGGTGGAAAAGAAGGTTAAAGTATTAATGAAGATCAAACTTTCAAATAGGCGCCATATTGAACAGAAAGGCCACTCACCGTGATTTTACGTGCGGGACTGGCCCACACGTAGTTCACGTGGAGTCGCGAGCAAGACACGCCCCGGGGTCAAAATATCATTTTGAA
>UYYA01000714.1:0-36374 GCA_900624975.1 Angiostrongylus costaricensis | reverse complement strand
GATGTGAGGGGCACATTATACTTCTACGTGATTTCTGTGCGGTTTGTCTCTACGTGACATACTTAGTGGAAACCTCATAGAAAGCGGTGAGTGTGCAAAGACTCTGTGTTCAATGTGATTGGAGTTTTGGTTCAGCATTTTCTCTGTTTGGTTGTGCATGTATTTGGCCGTGTAGACTGTGGTTAACTTGACCTTTCCAAGCTCTGATGAAGGCGAAATCCGCCGAAGTGTCAGCTTGTACGTAAATAAAGAAATAATGTAACACCTCGTGTTCGCTGAACAGAAGTGGAAAGAGTTATTCAATTAATGCCGAGGTTACCAGAAAGTCGGACTTGGGAGTTACTTCAATGAGTCTTGCTACCGTGTGGATATGGTCCATCGTACTAAATCCTCTTCGAAACCCTGCTTGCTCACATGGCTGTCCTTCGTCTAGTGTTCTGTCAATCCTGTTTATGATGACTCGAGTGAAAAGTTTGTAGACAGACGATAAGCAGATTGGGTGATAGTTGCCGATGGCGTGTAGATCACCCTTCTTAAACGATACCACGGTCTTGCTGGTCTTCCACTGAGTAGGAACCTAGCATTCGGACAAGTAACGTGTGAAGAGCGAGGCCAATGTGTTCAAGTGAACTGGCGGAAGGTTCTTCAGGTGTTCTGGTCTTATCCTGTCTGGAACTGGTGCTGTTCGATTTTTCACCGAAGAAATAACATGTCGGATTTCGGAAGGGAGAACCGGCACTGCAACATACCCATTATCTTTTATTTCATATGACGGAAGGTAGACGTGGTTATCGAAGAGATCCGAGCAGTATTCGTGATTGATTTTTTCCATTGCCTTTCTGGACGCTGTAACTGTTCCGTCTGGCTGTCGGAGAGCAATCATTTTGGTCTTGTAATTGGCGAAGCTTCGGTGGGCTTTGCGAATGCTTTTCCTAGCCTCTGTAGCTTCGGTCATTACTGTTGCTCTTCTCTCTCTAAGGTCTTCTTTTACCGCCTGTCTGCATTGTTTTGCAAGTTCGGGCGTTAGTTCGCGGTTGCCTCCAGCTCGTGCGATTCCACGCTGGCTTATCAGCTCGAGTCTTTCTGGAAACAAACGTCTCTTGGTGACTTTCCAACTCTCAGCTTTCATAGCACTAACGTGAAGATGTTGAATGAGTCGACCGTATTCTTCATCGGTGTTATCGACAACGGCGTCTTCCCAACAGCCGACTAATGAATTGAATAAGTCCCAGTTTGCGGTGGTTCTGGGACTTCGGTTTTTTAATTTGGCTGCTTTTTCTCCTTTCCGTGTGAAATAGAATCTTGCACGATGGAGACGATGGTCTAATCCTGTGTATCATTTTGGGACAAAATCGACATCGGTTAGGCGAAAGCTTCTATTTGCTATGATGTGATCTATTTCGTTATGGTACTCTCCATTAGGAGACTCCCACGTCCAGCGCTTAGGGTGGGGCTTCTGGAATTGCGAGTTACCATGGATTGTCTTGGTCGCCATGATAAACTCAGACAGCCGCTCACCCTGTTCGTTCCATTATAATCCGTGGGTTCCATTGTGACGTTCTTCAGACGTTCTTCTTGGTCCAATCTTGGCGTTGAAATCTCGAGGATGACCTTGAAGAATGTGTGGTCTTCTCTGTAGAACTTCTCCAAGTCCATATAGACGCTTCGACTTCTTCTTCGTCATAGTTTGATGTCGGGGCGTAAACGACGAAGATTGTCAAAACCGGTATTGATCCACATCGTTTTAATCGTAAACGTCCGATTCGGGTTGTAAGTTGTTCGAATGAATCGATGTTCATGGGTAAGCTCGTGTTGACGAGAACGCCAACTCCTCCACTGTCGCATGTTCCGAGAAACAGTTTTCCTCTAATGTCATAGACGGCGTTGAAAGGCTGGCTTCTTCTCGTCTCGGCCAGGTCGATGACGTCGTACCTCATCCTTCTTGCTTGCATGAGCAAGTTTTCTATCGAAGACTCGGATGCAAGTTTACGTGCATTGTAGGTACAGATCGTCACCATAGTTCTTTGAAATCCAGGCAGCTTGCACTGGTCCTGAGATTTTAGCAGCTTCTCCATACTCGTCCCACCCAACGCTGCGAAATTGGGGGCTCTTTCGGGCTTAGGTGAATGAGGCCCGCTTTTTTTTTAAACTGTGTTTAGCATTTTTGTTACTCACGTATAGCTTGCTGGGCTCTGAACGTGTGGGGGCTGGGTGTACTCACGGGTAGCTTGTCAGGCTCTCCCAGAGTGGACATGAAGCTTATTTGTTGGAGGCGACTCCTAACCGCCTCCCATGTACTTCACAGTCACTTAATTACAGGCTTTTGGCCGAATTTACTCGTAGAATACAATCTGCATAAGCAAGAGCGGACCACCACACACGCATGCATGAAAACGCTTATAAAATACAGAAAGTGTTTGCCAAATCAGCGCTGCAGAAGCATGTGGTGCATTCCCTGGATGCATTTGCGTCTCTGGGAAGCAAAGGTTGCTTTTGGGCAGCGATTAACCTCCTATCCACCACCTGGGGATGCGCCACGTAGTATATATATATATATATATATATATATACATATATATATATATACTATGGATATACGTATATATATTATCTTTATAATATAGATATACATATGTACATTATATATATATTTATATATATATATATAATGACCCGTTTTCACAGGTACTGCGTGGATCTCAGCACTTCTTGCATTCGATTCATTTTCCTCCTATTCATCGTCCACAATGGTTTTTCCAACATTTCGCATTTTGTTTCGGCGGTTGTTTGAAGATTTCGGCATCTTTATGAATGGCGTAATATGCTGACCGAGTTGATTCTCTTGCAGTCTTGGAGATAGTCGCGCTAAGGCGTTTCGACTTAGATTGGAGGAGAATGTTGGGTAAGGGTTCGAACTAGTTCCTTTGATTCATGATCGACGGAATCACTAACCACTCAGCTGAGAACTTTATCAATAAAAAGAGTCATTTTATTGGCACGTACAGTAGGAAGTGGAAACCATGTCTCGTCAAGCTTACAGACTGCTCAGCATGAAAACCCACACCAACCGAACATCCAGAAAGTACAGGAAAAGACTTCCCAAACACATCAGTTGGCGACAATTGAAGAGAGAATAGTTTGATCAGAAGAATGAGAGCGACACAACGGTACTCAAGAGGAAGGACAGAATAGACATTTTTCGATGTCCACATGATTGGTATGACCATTTTCGTTTGACAATTAGTTCAAAACTTGAAATTGTGTAAATTTCTCCTGAAGTAATGCAAATTTCTTTGATGGAACTATTACTTGCTGGACCATAGCAGTCACCATCATCATTGGAGCGAAAAGTGCCGATTTGTTACAAAGAATGTCGTGGAAAAGCTGTTGCAAACAGAAAGAAAGAAGCAACCGGACAATATGCGATGGAGTTATATCGTCGATAATGTGGTATAACCATGAAGCAATGTACATTATCTCAATCGGTTTTGTCATTTTGATTTTAATTCGCGCAAATTAAACATCTGATACAAGGACTTTTTTGTTCGAGAACGTCCCACTACAGGTGTAATATACGAAACGAAACGCCGTTGTGTTTCCCTGTCTCATCCCTTCATTCATGTCACTTCTTACATTCGCCTCTGGTAAACCTATGCTGTCGAACTAGGCTGTGGAAAACGCATTAAACATGGCTCATTATTGTGCTTCTAGAATTCCAGTAGTCTTCCAGAACCGTGGGCTTCTAGATTGGGAAGTGGAATGCCTATGGAAGCTAACCATCAACATAAGCAATCTCCACGAATACGAGAGTAACTGGTGAAGACTAAACCCTAGGAGAAGAGCTGAGTCGTGCAACATTAAGTTTACAGAACGGTAGGATGACATGCGATAAAAAGCCATTCTACTATTCAAAAGACTTGTCGTATAATAGAACAACGCGCTCCAATACTCGTTATCTTTGAGCTATTAGCTGGCGAAAAAGCACGCATTGGGAAGGACGGCGATCAGTAGTAAATGTATATAAGCGAAACTTCGTGGCAGTATGAGCATTTACAACTTGTGCGACTTCTCTTTGTAGACCTGTTCCATTGGCATAAATTCTGTGTCGTAGGTAACAGCAATGACACTGCTGCTTTTGATTATCGCGGCGATGGCAGCTATCACATCCAGCGGCTACATTCCTCCATATTACGGTCATTACGACTATGGTGGCCACTACGGTGACCATGATCACAAACATGGACTATATGTAAGTGATTTGTAGAGGCATTACTAAAAATTTCGGGACTAGTAAGAAAAAAACAAGTGGAAATGATGAAAATGATGTGATATGGCTGTATTCTCTCTAGGATTTGCATTATGGCAGCTATGAGGAGAAAGGTGGTGATGATGAGCATGACTACTATGGAGATAAGTATGGACATCACTACGGACACGATGGACACAGTGTATCGGGATATGGTAGGATTTTTCGGGATGCAAAGTAAAAGCTGTTCCTTCTCTACCTTGTGACTGTATGGGTGAAATGAATTTATCGATGATGAACAAAGCCGAAATGATCTACTGTTAATAAAGCCGATTATCGGTTAATGTATATTTGGTGCTGATCATTTTTCGAGGGATACGCCACGCTTTCCATTTCGTAAAGCATCATTAAGGATGATTGAATTCATATCTATTCCATATAGTAACTTTTGGTGGCCTACCAATGTATCAAGTCAGTGATACTATCCTCTCTGACAAGTCTGGTACCAATTTGCCAACCCCAGAATAGAAAACTTGGTGAGTTTGGGACGGGAACTCGAATCAGCGATCGATCCAGTGTGTAATGAACGGCCCCTCTAACTACGGCGCTATACGCATCCCACTCCAAGCGTGAGGGTTTTCCAGATTGGTCTTAATGTTTTTGTAGTGGTACACCTTTCAAGTGAATTCTTCATGATCCATTAGGTGGAGAAGAACCGTCAATCTGATTACCGTATATTTACGTTGCTCTTGATGTTCAAAAAGTCAATGGTTTAAGTGAATGCTTGTTTAAGGGGACCGCAAGCACTTAGCAGGAAGAAGCTACTACGACAAAAATGAAGCAAGTGGTTCTAAAGGCGAATCCTACGAAATGGGAGGAAAGACTAATTCAGGTTAGGTGGTTTTTCTAGCTTTATCTACACCTGTAGTTTGAAATTCCTTTATTTCTTTCACTTCGTTCATCAGATTCGGACGGTATGAGGAAGTTTTCATACTTTGCTGCAGGTTCCGGTCCTTATGGAGAATATAAAAAAGGGTACTATGGGTCTGAAGGTATTATGAAAGCTCATAAATTATTTTATAATGCCTTTTTCTTTAAAAATCATTTCAAGGATACGAAGACTCAAAACTCAACTCTAAATATTCGGCGGGTTCTGTGGGCGGAGGTTATAAGAAGGGCTATTACAACGAAGGCAGTTCACATCACAAAGACCACGGCTCCTACAGCAAGGTTCAACCTCGATCTAGCTATTCATATCAGTAGTCTCTGTGACAACTGCTTCAGCTGCTTTCCAATTGCAGGACTCGGTGCGCGGTTCGAAACATGGCGGTCACTATGAAGGCAGCAATTATGGCCACGAACATAGCGGTCATGACGGCGGTTGGAGAAATTCTGGCTACGATTCGGACTTGCAACGTTATGAAGCTCACAAACCGTACTGAAAATATTTTCTAAGTGTTCTACTTTTCATACATTGCCTATATTTTGCACAGCGTACGAGGAATAAACTACAGCAATGTGCTCATAAATCTGTTCACGTTTTCCGACGAAACACTGAAATAATGTGACTGGAGATGTAGCCATGGAATCACCGCACTTGATCGAAATACAATGAAAATCTCTCGAAAGATATACCGCCCAAGCCCAGTTTTCTCTTACCGTCAATACTGGTGAAGAAATTCAAACAGCTCACTAAATAGCTGGTGAAATTTCATTCACTTTCCAAATCATTTTATTGTTTTACCTGAACATATCTTAAATAGCATGTTTGTTCATGGCAAAATAGAATTAAGGCTCATGAAGATTAAAGGAGAAGATTCTTTATATCTGCATCATCAGTGAGAATGTCATCCCCAGAGCGAAGTTTCATGGCATCAGAAACACTTCGCTAAAGACACCACCATCTCTTTACAGTAAGGAATTCGCAATCCTGCTTCTTATAGCTATACTGAAGTCCTTGTTGTATAACTCTTTGTATAATTTTGTGCTTTTTGTTCTTCACTGCTGCTTTCACGCCTTTTACGAATTTCCCCTTCCACTATTTTCGACTTGAGGTTAGGAAGGTTTCTGCAGCGTCGATCTGACGAACTCTGACACGAGTCACATTATACCCGAGGAAAAAGTTTGCAAAATCAACCTTATTTTAGAATTCTCTAGAATTCTCACAATTTGCAGTGCCCCAGAAGCGAACAAGCGGAAATGGAAAAAAATTTTTTTAGTCAGATATAAGGAAACTTCTGAGACTTAATTGTTCGCAGATTCATTGGTGGTATTGTCTTAAAAGGGTGCGTATAGCGCAATGATTAGAGGTGCCTACAATACACATGGATTCGATCCCGTTTTCCAGACTCACCAATTCTTCCACCCTTCCGAGTTATTGTTGGTACCAGACCTGTCTGAGAGGATACCAGCATTAACACGATACATCCGAAGGTCACCGCGAGTCGTTGTGTAGGCCAGATATGCATTCACTCACCTCCAACAATGCTTGGTGAAGTCGAGAGCATGACGCATCCCTCAGGGATTGATCAACGCTGAGAGCTTTGTCCTTCATCCTTTTTCCTTGGCTTAAAATAAGAGGACGGGACCCAGCTCCATATGTTGTTTGTTCACCTAGGAGTTGATCACAACTAGTGAACTAGTTTGAAGTAGTTAGCGCTCCTTTTTCGAAAAACTCACCATGTCTTGGAATCGCTCCAAAATCTCGTTCTTCTTTCGTAGAACACCGAGATTTCCATCTTTGTTCATTAAATATCCCTTGTTTATGACGAAAATTCATCAGCAATTCTTCCAGTTTCCCTCTCATGATTGATCTGTTATAAGCTAACAAATCTTTAGCTGGCTAACTTTTAGTAGACCTTGTTAAAACGGAAGATCTTGCTTGGAGAACGGCCTCTATCTAGAATCTAGCAAGTTCGCGTCTCTCATCTGATTCCTACATCCATGAATGAATATCCCTCTGTGATCTTCCCTTTATAATCGATGTATGGGTAGAAAACCTTTAAAGTTGTTTCTCTCAAATCAGAAAAAGTTATCTGGAAGTTGCTCAAGGACTATTTAATGAGACAATGCATAGAAGTCAATGTTGATTTACGCGCAACATCTGCAGCTTGTGAAAGAATTTTGTTGACATACCGAGATAGACGTGCATTGTCATCGCTCTGCCTACATTAGATATTATTGTTGCGTAATCGCACTATCTCTTTGTCTCATTAACGTTGATGAAACAAGAAGGAAGATGACTGTGTGCGTAGGAAACGGGATGACCGTGACCGCACACGTAAATTCTGGCAACGTGCTATAAGCTATCAGGAGTAACCTTCTTTCGAAAACATTTAAAGCTACTCGGCTATGAAATATGAATCCTGACATCAGACTAATTCCATAATAATTAAAGTTTTATCCACCCATCTCCCTCATACGACGGATCTAAAATCGCTTGGTCGCAAGTTCATGAGGGGCCCTTCTCAGCTGGAGTGAAGAGGTCAAATGTGAACAGAAATGGAACTTGTTTATTCGCAGATGGAGGACAGACTGTCCTTCTGCAGTAGTCGAATTCACCATCCATGCATACGTAGGTGCAGCTGGCCCGTTTTCGCGCATGCGTATTCTGTCCCGGTTGTTGATTCGGTCAAAAGGTTTCAATGAAACAACTGGTGCGTAGGAGATAAGACGCCGTAATCAAGCGCAGATCTTGAGGCGAAGCACGGCAACCTATCCTTGGCAATCTTCTCTTCAAGGTGGTAAAATCAGTAAACGTAATACAAAACGCATGGTGCTCATCATGTGCTCTACACTAAGTGTAGTAAAGGTGATTGCATGCACATTTTGTCTCTTTATATTACTGGACTTACCAATCTATCATAGATCAAGCCAAGACGAAATGTTTGCATGTGCTCATAACATGGGATCTAACCAATATTTGTGCATGCATTGCAAAGCGCGTGTGTGGCGTAGTGGTCGGAGATGCCCTGCAACACACACTTGGAATCTTGATCTATGAGCATTTTGCTAGGTTTTCTAAGAAGCCTGAATTCAGTCTATATCGCTTTTCTTAGAGCGCGTGTGACGCAGTGGTGAGAGGGGTTCTGCAACACACATATGGGATCGATTCCCGCACCTATGGCCCACAAGGCCTTCCATGCCTCCGGTGTCAGCAAATTGGTACCAGACTTGTCTAGGAGGATAGCAGCACTGGCTCGATACATCGGTAGACCACCGCGAGTCATTTTAAAAGCCAGATATGCATTCAGTCCCCTCCAACGATGCTCTATGAAGTTGCATGCTTGGCACATCCCACAGGGAAAGATCAACGCCGAGAGCTCTATCCTTTTATTCTTTATTGCAAAGCACATCCAACTAATGCGCTGTAGTCATTTAACAGAACTTCAACTTGCCTAAGCAAAATAAAGGTTTTGCGGCTTTTCACTACCAAAGAAATTTCTCTGATTAAAAACATGTCAACTTTCCATGAACTTGTTCTACTTTAATATGTAAAATACAAAGACTCAAAATTGAGCACAATTTATTAACTGGTGCTGTCGTCGGGCATGACTTATTAACTGAAGCTGCTGTCACCGACCAAATCGAAGCGGACGAGGTTTTTCGGGCCTGAAATAACAATTCTTAAGAGGATTTGTAACTGATCACAGCGCAAGGGATCACAAAATATCGTAGGCCCTGAACTGAAGGCTTTAGCGAAGTTTTCTATGAACTTCCATGTGGGAGTTCGGTTAGTATATGCGGTCATCAGTTGTTGCTACACATCTGCTTTCCCGACTTACTGAGATACGAAAAAGCAGATGATGTCGTAAAAACAACATTTGGTTTAACTTAAAAAACCAAAGAAAAATACTGTAAACTACTTTCAAGGTAAAAAAAGGTTTTTGTTGGAAGCTAACGTTGAAGAATGACACAAACAGGAGTTCATCATTAAGTAAGATCACTTAATCTTGACAAGGAAACGAACCGATGCTAGGGTCCACTGCAACCCTTAAAAAGATAGTCGCTAGCCGACAGACCTTCACACCTTGGATTGTAGTAATGAAATGTTTTCTTCACTGTTCCACTTCACTCGGTTGTATTCGGTCCAACGTGAGTCACAAAACCATGTGCACTCAACTCTATTTATCACGGTTCTGAGTAAGCTGATAGAGGCGAGACAACCATTGTAGAGGTTTACGACAGGTGCGCATAACTTTAGCATTAAACCGAGATCTCTGCACTTCACATCCCTTTTCTTTTCAGGTCTACATATCCCGCAAATTGTGGATTTTTTTACTATAAAAAAGGATAAAGCTCTCAGCGTTGGCCAATTCCTGTGAGATGCGTCATGCGTTCGACTTCACCTAATATCGTTGGAGGTGATTGAATGCATATCTGGTATTCACAATGACTCGCGGTGGCCTACCGATGTATCGAGCCAGTGTTGCAATCCTTCCAGACAAGTGTGGTACCAATTTGCCGACCCTGAGGGGACGGAAGGTTTGGTGAGCCATGGGCGCGGGGATCAGTTCTGCGTGTGTGTTGCAGTGGCGCCTCCAACCACTGCGTCACAGGCGCCCTTCTTTAGATACCGCTGGGTGATTCGTCTTTCTTGGCTTCCCAAGCTTAGCAGTCCGGCGCTTCTATCAGGAAGCCTAGCTAAGAGTGAACCAATACCAGGATTCACTGCCGTCCTGGTATCAAAGTCGCATGGTGGCAAATTTCTCTCAAATCTCTCTCCACAAGGGCTGCGTCTGCCTTTGGTGGTTAAGATCTGAGGCAGACTTTAGATAGGCTTCCCTCGGGATTCCAGGGAACCACAGTGGCTTAACCAGTAAATCGCTGAAAAATGGTGATTGTGCTGGAGCCCCCACAACAAGTGAGGACGGGCCGTTCAAGTATCAGGTAATTATCATTTGGAAGTTTAAAATTACGGAAATATCCTATTCCTTAGTCAATCTCCAATTGAAGGAATTAGTGTTCAAAACCAATATTCTTCTTTTTTTTTGAAATGGAAACATGGCTGATTTGTGAAACATTCGTTTGGCTGCTTTTGTTTGCCACTTTCTGAAATACCTCGACCTTCATGAATGTTGATCGTTCGCCTTGTCTGCAGGTGGGAATGATTGTCGAAGTCGAAAAATAACTCGGTTGCTATGAACACCACAACCCAACAGCTGCTGTTACTACGAAAAAGTCATTCTATTCCAAGTTGAGAGCAGAAGCAAAATCCGTTCTTTCCTGAAGAAGGTAAAGAAGTTGAGAGCACTGGCTCTACAGCATGGTGTTTCTCATACGACTTCGAGATGTCAACTTGTATTGGGGAATTTGCAAACGCTCAATTTTGTTGCGACGTCAGAAGCTTCAATAAATGCCTTTATCATTTTTGGTACCTCATACTTTGCTTGATTAGTGGGACACTTCATACGATTTTATTATATTGTTTGAGTAATTCGCGTCTCTTATTCGCGCTCGGCCACTTCCCTTTAATTTCCACTGCTATAGAACTCAACTGATCAGCAGCAAAAAAAATGGCAAAACAGTTCTGAATTTCGTCGACAGCTAATGCTTAATGTTAGAGATTAAGGAGAGAGATGCGGATTTGATATGATGAGGTTCGAAAAATAGTTTGAATGCAGCCCTATTCGACCTCCGAATCACGTTGAATTTTGTCATTGATTCTCAAGTGACATGCAACGTAAGCTCCTATCCACTACCTCAGCAAGTATCTGTTGTCTGGTCAATGTCAAGTAGGTTCCTCGTCTTCTTAGTCATTTTACAGATTGCTTGGAGGCAATCATCATAGATGAGAGCCCTCAAGTAGATGGTAAGATATGATCGTGTTCAAGAACATTGTAGAAAAGGGTTTTGTAGCACAGAACCCCTTCAAACGTTCGCAATTCTCATGGAAAGAAGACAACCGTTTTCAACATAGTAAAATCGCACTCGGACTTCAGATAGCCCACATCGTTGGCTGGAAGACTGATAAAGCCACCAAAAGGAAATTGAAGTAATGGCATTTTATAATTCTTCACGCCTGAAATGGAAAACAAATGATGTAATGTTGAGTGATTGCTGGTGAGTTGCTTTCAACCACGCGGTGAAAAGCTCATTTTGATTCAAAACAAAAAAGAAAAGCTTACAAAAGCCTGACCTTATTAGCAAATTAGAATTCCTTGATAACCGCTTGATGATTTCCGTCTCATCATCAAAACGAATGAGGGCACGGAGTTGAACTAAATAGAAATCGGATAAATTTAGAAAAAAACAATAGCTATTTAAAGCATTAGCCAGTATTACTTGATGGATTGACGATATTTACAGAAATGGCCACTCTTAAGTTTTTTTTCTTAAAACGGTTAGATAGCCGGTGATTTCTGATTGAGGCGCAGAGGTTTCGCTCCAAAACTGATACTAATCTAAAGAAAGTTTTAAAAGGGAGTTCCTTTGAACAACTACGAAAAAAATTGTGGCTGTGATGTTGATGATATATATGAAGTTGATGCTGTTGTTCTCTGTGCTGTAAACTTCGTTGTTGTTGTTGCTGACCTTTGATGTTTTGATATCTATGAAAAGGCTGCGTGTGACGAAGTGGTCGGAAGCTCCCTGCAACCCACCCATTGGATCGATCCACGCACCCGTGGCTCACTAAGCCCTTCATCCCTCCGGGATTGGCAAATTGGTGCCAGACTTGTCTGGGAGGATAGAATCACCAACTCGATCCATCGGTAGGCCACCGCGAGTCATTTTAAAGACCAGATATACATTCAATCATCTCCAACGATGCTAAATGAAGTCGAATGCATAGCACATCCCTCAGGGATTGATCAACACCGAGAGCTTTATCCTTCTTTTCATGAAAAAAGTTTCTATTAAGGAATGTAAAGGTTTGGATGCATTGTTCACTAGAGCTGAGTAGCTTCGAAAAAGTTCTGCAGTGGAACAATTTCAATTTATATATTCCTGGTTGAACTGATTATTCACAAGGACCTTGTACAAAATTAATAGTTCATTTGTTTACCCACCGTTTTTCGCCCGGCGATAATTACTTTTTGCAAAACATTCGCTTTTGTCACTTTTATCAATTATCATTTGTTGGCTTCTACGTGAACCCCGCGTTAGAAGTCTTTACGTATTCCATCTTGGGCGATAGTTTGGTAAACACGGTGCTGATTTGGAAACATCGGTAATTTTCAGATGCCATAGCGGATTCAGTAGAACTTGTCGTTTCTCGTTGTGAACACTAAAAGGATGGATGGACAAAACTCTCGGTGGTCATTAATCCCTGAGGGATGCGTCATGCATTCGACTTCGTTAAGCATTGTTGGAGCTGATTGAATGCATATCTGGCCTCTTCACTGACTTGCGGTGGCCTAGCAATGTATCTAGTGAGCACTGCTATGCTCCCAGACATGTCGATTCCCAGTATGCCAACGAAGGAGAAGCGGAGGGTTTGGCGGATGCACGAGAGTGGTCGAACCCAGTAGCACGTATGTATTGCAGGGCACCTACAACAACTGCGTTATACATTATCTCATGAAGAGTGGAAAATATTAATCGCTAGATGAGGGGCCATTGGTGAGATCGTTCACTTCATTTCTTTCAGCAAAGTACTTAGTGTTTCGAAGGTTGCTAAGAAGATGCAGTACGCAAAAGAACCAAAATACACACGATTTTTAAAAATAAGATTCTGGCATGGAGTGGGAAATTTTAGGTGAAGGAAGAATATAAGGGAACATTTCCCATAAAAGTGTCATTAGTTGTAGTTTTATTTCTTTCTGAGAAATGCACGTAACATATGATAGTCTTAGATCATATTATTGTACTCAGCAAGAAAAAGAACATGAAAAAACCTTAGGAGAGCATTTTGTAGACATGTTCCACGAAGTGTTCATATATTTTTCGAAAGGAATGACTATAAAAATGAGCGCTATACACTTCTGGTTCATTGGTCGGTTTCAAGGGATACGGTAACATTCCGTTCTTGCATACAATTGAGCACAGTACCTTGGTGACAAAGTTAATGGATACTTCTATTGGTTAGGAATGAATACACACCGATGCATTTGACATGATTACAATTTTGTCCTACTTACCAGCGCTACTCTCATTCATGCATTCACACGCTAAGCATCTATTACAAAATTGATTAAAATCAGTTATGGGAACAAAGATTCTCTGTCGAGTCTGGTAATTTCTCTTATTTTTCGGACTATTTTGGACGCTCGTGCACTTTCTACTTGCAAGTGTCAAACAAGTCAACTACAACTTCGCAATGCTTTCTGCTTTCAGGAACAAATAGGAAAAGTAAACTGAAGCCAGCATCGTTTTCCCACTTATATTTGTAGATGCTCTCCGAGCTACCGTATTTCTTTTATGTTAACTGCTGCTTCTGCTTGAATATTTAACAAGACGTTTTCTTAGTAGGTTAAGATGTCGTTTCTTCACTAAATTGCCATTTCTTCCAATAATTTAGCGCTTTCGTTGTAGATGGGTAAACGTGGGTGAAGAGCTGTGACGCATCGTACTGGTTCATATTCGGATTAACGAGGTTGCGTAGAAGTTCGGCGTTTTCATCTAGGAAACTTTCCAAGCCTGTCATTCACCTAACATAAAGAAAGAGCAACGGACAGCACAATGGAATTAGAGTGTTAGAGTGGAACTACAAGAAGGATATTATTGCGATGTCCGTAGTCCATGACGAGACTCTTTTCCCTCAACTCATCAATATCATAAGTTATTGAAAACTACAGCCAAAGTAAGCTTTTGGTGAATACAAGCAAATGGAGCATCTATGGTAAGAGCGCGGAGAAGCTCCTAAACAACTTCAAGGTGGGCGACCATTCTTATTGTGTTGCATGCAGGAATGCTTCCATTACGTTGAATTCTCATTTCTTTGAAGAAAACGCGAATAATATGTCAAGGGCATGAAGGTGATGTGTAGTATGTCAGAAAGGAATATCAATACGCTGCAAAACATGCTAGCGCTGCGCGTTCTACACAATCATTCGTACGAGCTTAATGCCAAGTACTACGAGGTAAGTAGGATTCATTCCCTTTGGGTGGTTTATTTTCGCGCACAGAATCTGTTTCCTCATACTTCTTGAGAGCACTCAATAGCTTATCCATCTTTGATGGTACTGGGAGCGCCGACCGCGAAAACCTCTATTTTGCACTTAGAAATATAAAGCTTTTTCTCGAACGAGTTTATTGACAAGTAGGTAATGTGACTAGAAAATGATTCTTGTTTCAGTTTCAGTCGATATGATGGATCAGGATCGGCAAACGAAATATGCATGCGGCTGTAGAAGTAGACACCGCGTGAGTTGCAAAACACTGCCAGTTACCGACAGCAAAGTGAGCAAAGTATGTGATGGAGGACCACAGTAATACATAGTAAATGATATCATGGATCCCATTGATACCCATACAGTGATAGGAAAAAAAAGTATGGAAAAAGCTTTCTATAGCAGTACAAACCGCTGAAAGGAAAACGAGCGGGTTGCAGCGCACTTTGTCAACACTGTCCTAACCCCATATAACTAACGGATCAAATCTTATGTGTTGTGTTCTCACCACTTGTGTCACACAGTGCATATCGGCTGCTACCTGTTAAATGTGTTATTAACAGCAATGTTGGCGAAAAAAAGCAAATAGGAATAAATTTTGAGGAAATATTGGAAAACATGTAGGAGAAAAACATTCAAAGCTAACACGGGCACATTAGGTATGCGGAAACTGACTGATTACAAATGAAATGAAATACACCCTTTGTTGTTGGTCCGACCCTACTCCAAATCCACCAGGCTTTTCTCGGGTGTGGGTGAACTGGTGCCACACACATCTGAGAAATGTGTCATCTAATGCACAAATGTCGGCGATTGTGATGATGACGGCTTGAGAATGTTCTAGCAGAGTTGTTTAAAGATTTTAGTGAGAATCAACTCGCTTAAGCATTCACAGTAGTAATTTAAAAAATTCAGCAAGGAAAGTCTAGTACTTTCGACGATAACGACTCCAGAGAACGAATCCAACAAAGGGAGAGCTCCGATCAACGCAATACGTTAAGATGAAAATAAGATAACCTGCAATGATATGTATCGACTACGAAACATAGGCGACTCTTTTAACTGGACACTATGGCGTCTACACTGATTTGAACCAAACAACGACCGTGAGAACAATACAGGATCCATATCCAGTTTAGTAGGATCCAGAGCTTTTTTTTATCAGACTATGTGTATTCATTCCATAGGCATTTATGTAATATTGAAATGCTGGGTGAGATGAGAAATATCAGAAATGGCATTCTGTACATTTCTGGATCACAAATTTTTTTTCGAAAAGGTTCATTGCCTGATAAGTTGACTAGCAATTAACTGTTCCTCCATTTCACGCGCTATGGTTAAGGATAAGGGATAAAGCTCTCGGCATTGATCAATTCCTGAGGGATGCGCCATGCATGCGAGTTCGTTATCGTTGGAGGTGATTGAATGCATATTTGGCTTTTACAATGACTCGCGTGGCCTACCGATGTATCGATTCAGTACTGCTAAGCTCCCAGACAAGTCTGGTACCAATTTACTGATCCCAGAAGGATGGAAGGAAGGGTTGGCGAGCCACGGTCGCGGGGATCGATCCTGTGCGTCGCAGAGCGCCTCCGACCACTGCTCCGCTGCGCCACACGCGTCCTCTCCCGCTATGATTCATCAAAATGAACTTAATAGAGAGCGCTAAATATTCAAAATCTTAGCACCAATGCAGTTCCATAGTGGTCCATAGTAACACACAGTAAATACTAGCACACATGGTATTCACACCCAGAGAACCGATAGAGCAAAAGCCTGTGCGAAGATCCTCTAAAACACTCTACTTACTCAGAAATTATTTGTCATTGTCAAAAGGCTAGAAAATCAGCAGCCGACGCGAAATTGCTCATATTCGACCGTGCCAACGTCGAAATAGGGTGGCAAGGGGTTATGGGTTAACTATACCTCATTGCATAACAAGCTTTATGAATTCAAATATTTGAATGAAATGCTGAGATATTTGCAAAACTCCGGACCACAGGTGTATGCAGTGGAGAACGAACACGCGCTGTTGTCCTTACCGGGGAGCAGCGCACTTCACCACTACACCATCCGGGACTCAAATATTTGAATCTACAGAACATCGTCAACAAGGTAAAAGTTACTTATCCTTCCAGCATGGATTTCTCAACTCATAGCTTTTTGATCTTTCTTGTCTATTTCTTGAAAAGCGAAGCCGCCGAAGAGGAGGGATTTCTCTGAGCGAGGCACGATAACCTCGCCAAACCATCGTTAGTGGGGGCTATTGATGAAATTGTGGTGGAAAATTCTGAAGCTTTCCATCCTTCTTGTTCTTATTTTTAAGCGAATTTAAAGTAAAAAGAAAGATTCAGAAGAATTTTTATCGTTCATATAGTTAGTGTAATAAGACAAACTCTCTTCTATAAAGCGCAAATTTCCAAGTACATCATTCACTGAAAAACCAGCGTAGTCACAGTATGTCGACAGTGTTAGATACAAGTACTAATGCTAACTTTATCTAGTAATATATGTTTGGTTGGAATTTATCCATTTTCAACTCTAAAGATTTCACCTCGACAGTGCTCGAGCTACCCTTTCCCAAAAAGAAAGCATGAGAAAAAGAAATAATAGGTTGGTCGCACTGCACGGCAGTAACTCTGATCTTTAGTCTTCTTGTCAGAGGGATGAATGGATGTTGTTCGGACCCAGCTCTAATCAAATTTTCGAAGTCTTCATTAAATGTTTAGGGTAATGCGCGTTTCTAATCAGTCTTTATGTCACATGCGGCCACATTTTCTCTACCACTCAAGAGTTCATGAAATATTTAGCGCAATTTATTTTGCTTGTTGGTCTCGAAATGCTCAAATATTCCATGAGTTTGGACTACTACGTGAATTCCACGCCATCTAACATATACACGATTGCATGCACTGATTTCACAGTGTTAAGTGCATTTCAGAACCTTTTTTCTGCTGTGAAGAGTTTTTCTTCATATATTGCATACTTAGTCGATATCTTGTCCGGTGGAAATGCTGAAACAAGTATAGATCATGAAAAACTATTCTGCACACCTTGCAAGATGCAAAAATTCGCTGTTTGGACGAGTTTGTTGGCTTGGTTTGAGCCCCGTGGCAGGAACTCGCTCGTCTGCATCCTTGAGAGAATTTCACATTCTCAACTCTTATTTTCTAAACCTTTCACTGACACTTTAAACGCTATGATTAGAAGAATCTATATTACGCTCTAAAATTTTCTAGTTTTACATTTTCAAGACATAATTAACAATAATCGCAACTCGGTACCTCTTAACCGTGCACTTCTTAAGCACTATTACTTAGATACTTGGATACTTGGACGGCCCATCTTCACCCGTTATGCAGGCACCAGCACAATCTCCATTTTTCTCTTTTTTTGGAGACTTGCCGGTTAATTGTGGTTTCCTGGGATCCCGAGGTCAGCCTGGCCAAATTCTGCCCCGGGTAAGCACTACTACACACAATACAATGACTAGCTTGCAATTCTGTTGACCGTACAACTTGAATCTTACTGAAGTGGGCTACTTCCTACGCATATGAATCAAATAAATTTTCTTCTTGAGCAATTTCTTAACTGAGAAGATAATTGTCAACAAATTATCGGTGAACAAGGGCTTTCTTTGATCCAACAGATCATTCGCGAGCCCTCGACTCAGCCACACTTGTTCTCCATTCGTCTTTACCCACAAGTGCTATAATGTTGCTAACACTTTTGTACAACTGGGATAATTTTCATGCATGCCTGTGCATGACTACATGTGTTCGTGAAATTAGATTGCCCTAGATAACCCGATGGATTCATTAGTGCATATGTCGCTGCCTGGTCTATACAATCTCCTGCTATTCTTGTTGATAAGATCAATGAGCTAGCTGATTTTGAACAATTTTTGCGTCATGCCTTTCAAGTATACACGTCGTCATTACTCTAGGCCCATGAGGATCGGATCTAAAAATTGAAAAGGTACAATCGCAAAGATACTGTGATAAGAGCGAAACTCAGAAACCAGTGAGTTCCGAGCTGGAGATTACCTTTTTCGAGGGTTCACGTGCCACCCATTGCTCAATTGATGCCTTTGCTTTGGTTTTCTCTCAACCATTCTTCTAGGCTTACGGCTCTATCGACAATCAATCATCAGCGGAAATGATCTAGGGAGCACAAATCGGCATTGAACCTAGTTAATCTGAAGCCACAGAAGGAATCACAATGTTTAAGTTTCATCTACTATTTCCTTTTTCATGGCAGAACATTACTGTGGAATACGACCACAGTGGTAACAAGGGGTGAATGAAAATTGAACAGGAAATCCAATAATCCCTTAATCGTAACAGTTTAACAATCCCTGTCTGGAAAGAAATACCAATAGGATCATTCATTCTAGCAGGATCTGTTGGTCTCTCTTATTATAGGAACTTCTCAAATGTCAGTCATAAACAATTCACAACTGCACTGGTTGTATGCATCCAAACAGTAGCAGTTAATTCACTCCATAGTTATTATCGTCGAAGATTCAGCTGTCATGGTGCACCACACTGTCTCACCGCGTGCACTGATATCACCCCTGTCGTCGACATTCGATCCAAACTTGCAATTTTGCAAACTCCGCGGCAGGGATCAAAATAGACTCTAATTCTTCTCAATACCTCAGGTCTTTTTGTCCTCTCCAGCCAATCAAAAATGATGCCCTGCTAATTAAACTGCTATGACTGAGGGATTATTAGATTATGAAGGAAAGGAATTGTTCTACAAATGACGTTATTTAAACCTATAAAATCTATTTTTTTTAAACGAACAGTTTAATGCTGTTGTATTTTCAATCGTATGAAGTCGGAAGTCGACATGTGTGTGACTAGCTCAGCGGTTAGAGATGTTTTGCTATACACACATGGTCGTTGATCCCATCCTACACCCCAGGTTCACCAAGGTTCCTTTCCTTCGAGGGTAGGTAATTTGATCCCTGTCTGTACGGATTGCAGCACGATACATTGGTAAACCACCACGAGTGATTATATAGACCAATATGCATACAATCACCTTAACGATGCTTAATGAAGTCGGCTCCATGCCTTACCTTCCAAAGATTGAAGGGAGCGTGTAGTACAGTGAGCAAGGCATTGATGTATATTTTGCACTTTTTCCCATGCAAAACCTTACTCACTGCAATGTGATTCCATGACAAACGAATTTTTTCGTCACTAATATAAATGAGTTAGAAAAACATGGAATGGTAAACAGGAGAACATAGTGCAAGGAGAAGCCGTGGAAATGAATAAAGAAAATTAGAAGGATAAATCGCTTGGCGTTGATTAGTCCTTCAAGGAGATAGTCCACCATTAGCTTCATTAGCCATAGTAGAGGTGACTGAATGCCTTGCGGGATTCTACTGATGTGTCAGGTCACTGTTTTTATCTCTGGTATTAATTTGTCTATTCAAGTTGATGGTTACTTCGTGAGCACAGGATCGAACCACAGACCATGTATTTGTTGCAGGGAGCCTCTAATCACAGTGCTGCACTCATCCCATCAGTGAAGAGTAAGGGACAAAAACAAATTGTTGGATCGAGAACACAAGGTCAATTTTGGAGGCAGAACGGACTGTACGCATTTAAGTCAGTGCACACCGCGCTCGGCGAAGAACTTAGCGTAGTTTTATGAGGATTCCACACGAAACTAATGTAGACTGACCTTCTCCAGAAACTAATCTCATTTTCAAAAAAGATTGCCTAATTGGGCCGTTGGTAGCAATAGTATATTAAGCATTCTTTGAGAACTCAAATGAACTCAAAGCTTGCTAGTAGATTATTACTAACCATTCGTAGTATAGTGTAGTCCCAAGAAAGTACAAATATCTCGAAAATACTTTGAAGAAATCCTATTATTTTCTATATGAAGAATCCTAGGGGTAGCACAGTGATTGGGAGAGCATGCAATACACACCTGGCCCTTGGTTCGTTCACGTGCTCCAAACTGACCAAGCATTCTATCACACCCGCCAAACTGTTTGAGAGGATGGCAGCACTGATTTAATGCATTGGTAGGCCACCGCGAGTCATTTTACAGACGAAATATGCATTTATTCACTTCTAACGATGCATAATGAAGTCGAATGCATGATGCATAGCTCAGGGATTGATCAACGCTGAGAACCCCACCTTTTTATACCTTATGACGTAGCCTATATTGCTCTCAGTGCCTTTCTCTTCTAATATTCTCATTCTTGAAATGGGATAATATTCTATTGTATATCATATATTCTATATGATATAATGTAATAGAAAGATAATACAATATTCTTGGAATGGGATAATATGGGAGTGAAAATCGATGGTCGGCAGTTACATCATCTTCGCTTTGCTGATGACATCGTCCTTATAACACCAAACATTAGCCAAGCGGAACGCATGCTTGCCGACTTTGATAAAGCCTGTGGAAAGATTGGTCTTCGACTAAACCTCACAAAAACGTTCATAAGGAACGGATTGGTTTCGAATGCCTCATTCACGCTCAACGGAACGATTATCTCCGAATGCTCCAGTTATGTCTATTTAGGTCAGCAAATCAATATGATGAACGACCTAGCTCCTGCGCTGAGCAGAAGGAAACAAGCGCTTAGGGAGCTTCCAAGAACATCGAGTATGTAGTGAAGAGAAGAAAGAACACCCAACTCCGTGCCAACCTTTTCGACTAAACGGTACTTCCTGCGTTAACGTATGCGTCAGACACCTGGTCACTGCGTGAACAGGATGGAAAATCACTCAGCGTTATTGAACGCGCAGTTGAAAGCACGATGCTAGGAGTATCCCGTTTCATACAAGTATGGGACGGGATCCGATGCTCGAACCTGCGTCAACGATCAAAAATCAAAGATGCCGTTCTGTACGCGAAACAAATAAGGTGTGGCGGACACGTAATGCGTATGAACGACAGCCGATGGACAAGAGTCGTTAGTGAGTGGATTCTTCGGGATGTCAAACGTACTGTAGGAAGCCCACCGACTCGATGGCCAGAGTTCTTTACATGAAGAGCCTAGAAGAAAGATATGATGTTCGACGAGTCCCTAAAATGAGCAGAGCCCATTGAGCTACTCTTGCGCGCGACAGGGAAAAATGGAAGGTTTATTGGCGATCGCTCGAGTCACTCGACGATCAACGAGACTGCAGGTGATATAGGAATACTCTTATAAAGTATTGCAGATATTGAGGAATTCAGGTTGGTGCATGTTTTCTGGATTAAGGTTTTGAATTTATTGAGATCTATAGCCATCATCTCCATCGAATTTCAGAGTTGAGCTAAGGGAATACGATATTTTAGCACTACAAGGCTTCTACGATTGTGTGGCAAATGGGTAAGTAATTTTATATGCTCTGGATTTCTGATGGTAAGAGACTACTAAGCCTAAAAGTTAAGCTCAACTCAGCTCAACTTCTGGCCGCCCTTCAGCATGTTGCTTGAATGCGTTTCGTGGAGAGACCTGAAGATTTAACAGTTTTGGAAATTGTGCCGATTTCCATAAAAATCTCCAACTAAATATGGGGAGACCTTTAGGCGTTGTTATAACAGTGTGGCTTGTTGATCAGATTACGAACTGGTGCAGTGGAATATGGAACCTCCGATTTGGAATACGCTTTATAACGAAACTGCGTAAAAACAGATAAAAGTTATAAAATAATATAATGGTTATTTGTCACAGACAATGGTTCAAATGACTTGTAACTCACACGATAGTTGGGGCGACATGACAGTCAACAGGAAGAGAATAGCCAACCACCACATCTCATGCCGTCTCTGATATGATATGAAAGTAGGCGGAGTACGGCGGCAGCACCAGAGATGTTGGGGTGCACCGTGAAGTCGAGAAGAGATGGTTACTCACCTTCACCGATCAGAAACCACTCCGATGACTTTACCGATCCGTCCGTAATTAGCATGTAACGGGTCAACCGTCCAACCCATGAGAAAACGACCATCGGTGACCGAAGTCCTGTGGAAAATGCGGCTCTAGGCAGATTCCTATCCGTTGGGCAATATAACACCTATATGGCTGCGAAACAAGCAGAATATATCTGATGAGAAACTGTTCTGGATTTTGGAACGAATGGACTGATGGCGAAATGATTCCTCACTTCTTTCTGGAGTCTTCTAAAATTCTACTTCATGCAGCTTCTATTGCTAATTTTTTCTCCGAAACCTTGTGAAATTCTATTCTTATTTGTTTTTTAAAGCTAAGAATGATAAACACAAAAAAAAATGGAAAACAACGTCATACAAAAATGGGGCAATGACGTTGACCAGACGACATGTGGCTGTTAATAATTGGTTATTGACTGATTAATTGATTGCCTAATTGTCTGATAACTTTAAAGGAAAGCAGATCACAGCTGGTGAAATGAGGCAAAAAAGTTGGTAGGAATTCACCTTGATATTAAGTGAACGGTAGCCCCTTCTCCCAGCTGGACACCTCAAAAGGAATCCAAGCGGATTCACAGAGTCAAGTCCTCTACTCTTCTTGTCAGCCAATTTGCTGAGTAGAACTGAATAACGATCAATGAAGAAGTTCGGGTACAAACGGGCAGCTAACACTTGTCATATTGCACGCACACCATCAAGTAAAATTTTCCGCACCTTTAAAAGAAAAAGTTCACCTTTTTTCTTTCACGTCTATTGTGAGGATTCCGGCACTTTATGCATTCGATTCGTTTCCTCGCATCCACAACCCACGAGCGTCTTCTTTTTGCATGCTTGTCAAGTCGGTTCTTTCTGTCGTCCTGAGATATCCGAGCTAATCCTTCCCACCTAGATTTCGAATAGTGAACTTTTCCAAACAAGCTTGGTACCAATTTTACGACTCTGGAGAGATGAGAGGCTTGGTGAGCCTTGTGCTGGGTTGCATCAACACCGTGCTGGTTATGATTGGTATCGCAGTTACTACGCTACTTAATCCCCAGCAAAGACCATAGATGTCCTGTTTCTTGTAGCGATGCTTATCGGGGTCGAGTGGCAGTGTTTGTATCATTTTCTACCAGCATCTTTCTCCTAGTAGCAGTTTTGGCATCTGAGGTACTTCAAAATTCAAAGGTCGTCTTGACCCAACACTGTAGCAACGTGTGACCTCTATAGGAGTCCTTTCGAAGTTACCTGAGTGGACGGTATGACATCTATAGGTTTCATTTAACTACCGGTAGTTTATTTTCACACATAGAGCCGTTTTCTTACACTTCTTCTAATTACCTGACAGCTTGTAGAAGGCAGATGTTGTGTTGGGTGTTGCTCCGAAAAAGATCTATTCCAGGCATAGAAGAAGCTATCTTACGAACGAGGTCACTGACTAAAAATTTATGCGGTAATAAACTATTATTTCAGTTCTAACCGCTTTATTAAAACGGAAGGCCGCAAAGTGGTTAGAGAGTTAGTCGATTAGGACTGCTGTCTGTTCGAGTGGCAGTATACCTCTGACGTTGGATCGTCTGCACTACCTGTGGTCAAGATCTTCAAGTTCACTCGCTAGGCTATCTCGGCATTCCAACGAAAACCGAATTTATATCGCACTCGATGTAGGAACATAATACGATACCGTCTTCAAGCCGCAGTTCTCTGTGGATGACGGATTAATACTTACGAAATAAATGAAAGAACGGTCTGGAACCTTCATCGAAATGTGATCATCTATGTGAGAAAAATAATAAGTGGGTTTTCTACAGGTAAAGTGATTTCGGTTGTGCGAGAAGGCTTATTCGATTTGGAAGAGATACATTAAATTATTAAAATTCTGTTACAGATACAACTAGAATGATGCTGAGGTGTTTGCAAAACTTCGGACCGCAGGTGTTTTGCGGTGGGGAACGAATACGCTATTACCCTCTCCGGGAGCTGAGACGAGTTCACCACCACACCATGTGGGTCATTCATTTCGTCTCACTCTCAATTAGTTTCTATCGACCAGTGTCATCAGCAGTCACCAGTCAATGGGTTGTTCTGAGGCACACACATCGGCATTGAACCCAGTTAAGCCGAGGTTGTAGTTGAAAATCACAATGTTTACTTTTCTTAATTTACTGCTAACTAAAGTTTTGTGCGGCAAGATATTATGCGAAATACAACCATTACTTTATAGATACATTATTACACAATACCACCTAAATGGCTTGCTTTGCACGGTTTTGTGAAACTTCAAGTAATTAAATATCCTATTATTTGCGAAGAAATGGCACAAAAAGTAAGAGTTTTTCGATGAACGAAAAGAGAATGGGCTATTGATCCCCACCTTTTTCATTTTGTTAAAAGTTTTCATTAAAAAAATCCCGAGAGGTGCTATGAATAAGCGCCAAATGCTTTGCTGCAAATTATGTCCTGTTATTACCATAATTCTTTCTATGATTGTTTCATTGTTTTTTATTATACTGGGGATTCAATTCAGATGGTTTCATCGCAAGTTTTTGTTTTTTATTTGTGCATAAGAATTCCCATATTGCTGCAGTTATTACACTCTCCGAAGAATGTTTATCCTTTTAAGTTCTCTCTAGCATATGAATACGTTAAGAGTGGAAAAGAACCATAAAACGTGCCATCATGGACTCTATGGAAAATTCCGACCTCGTTTTTTTTCGCCCTCATAAGAGGAAAATTCCTTTAATAGTTAAAGAAAAGCTTTTCCGCAAACGCCTGTTTTCTACAGTTTTGCGTTGTGTATAAACCATCTATCACTACTTTTAGAATTCGATTTCCTCTTACATATGTGCGTCTAATCCGTTTTCAATCATTATTGGTCTTCTTAATGACCGGCACAGCAGGTAATCTCCTTAATCGTCATTTTCGAAAAAGGCGAGCTCATATTGAGTTCTGAGGCTGCCTTCCTCTTCACCAGTTCTTCCTAATGAGCGCTTTAACATTTGCTACCTTATGGACTTCTTGTGTGGGGCTCCGACGGTCATCGGAATACCAACGGCTGTTAAAAGCAAACAGGTAGGCCCAGTAGTGATCAAAGGTGAGTGGAAAAAGTGTCTGCAAGTCATCTCCAGTGATTACCTGAAGATACCTGAAGGACAGTACCGCATCGTTTTTAATTGTTTTTTAATGATTACCAAATATAGGCTTCATGAACGTGGAATTCCCATATGGCATTACTCAAAGCACATTTCTACGTTTCCTTCGATTAGGGATGGGCGTTGTTTTGCTGCTTAACTATCTGCAGCCCAAGGAATGCTGTATATGAGGCAGTAATCCTGCTAACATCAACGTGAATGAACCGATTACTTACGTATTGACACCTGCTTCTTGCCGTGGCAAAAAATTCCTTCGGTCGCCTATATGAATTATATCGTCGAGAACCATCAGAGATTGGAAATAGCAATGAAATATAATGTTGTCAACATATAAGAGTAAACATTAACATTTCTCAAAGAAAAGCTTACGACAAACTGACAAACACTTTGCACCTCCTACGTCTATAGAGAGCACTCCACTCTGAGAAATGATTTTCTGCAAAACAACTCAACATTGGGAGCGACATGGAAGACCTTCCCGTTGGGAAGGATAGTTCCCTTCTGATATGACGTAACAATCTGTGCCGACCTTTCAGCTCGAATTAGCAGCTATGAGCGTCGTATACTATTGAAGCCATCCCTACGAAGTTGGGAAGTTGGAGGCAGACTTTTCTTACGGGATTAAAACGCTGACGTCACTCAGTAGATTGTAAGTTATTGCATCAGCGGAGAATGCATGCACTCATTTGCATGATGCTTAATGAAGCCGAACTTATGGCGCCTTCCTTGGGGATTGGCTAATGACGAACGTTTTAGGTTTTTTAAAGACTTAAGAATAACAACTGCTAACCGTGGGCTTTTAACGAACGAGTTCAAACTAATGATTGTTTCCGTCTGGTGTTTCCGTCTCTTATAAACCGACAATTCAGTGATCGGCAATGCCACTTCGTTCTCTGAACATCGGCGACAGTGATAACATCAAACTGGAAACACCGTCAAGAGTGCTGGTCGCTAAGTGAATCACTACAATGCGGAAGTAACTCTGACGAAACGTAGACGAAAATAAATAATAAAGTAACGTTGGAGTTATTTATTAAGTGATGAATTCAGTTATTTAGAGAATCATGTACACATTGTATTCAAAAGTAGTTGTACGATACATACTCCACTAGAGAAATGAAGAACAATTCAAAGCAACAATTTCACTTTGAAAGAGGGGTAGTGAAGAGAAATTAAAATGAGAATGATGAAGATATGGAGAAGGAATGAGTGAAATGCTGAAACTTAAGTCGATGTCTTGCCTTCCAGACACAAGATTTTTCGCAGTTTTCGTTATTTTTCGCCTCCTTCCTTTCATTAACTTGAAGCTTATACTCAAGATGTATTGGAAGAGAAATGCAGAAATGGGACTAGTCATCACATCAAACCGCTGTTAAAATAATAAAGAAAATCTTTATAGGGACGAAAATTTTTAAGTCATATTGACCAATCATTCTTTCAATGCTTTCATTGAGACGTGTCATCCAGTTTTTACAAAGGAATGCTTGAAGGAAAAGCAGAGATCATGCGAAAGTACTTTATGCTGGCCTCATACGACTTCAGTACGATTGTTATGACTGGAATGATTCTATTTATTGTCCAGATAACAGTATGAATGGTTTGACGTCAACAACTCCATTCGAAAAATAAGAAAAGCGTGAAAAACAAAGGCTGAGAGCTCACCGGAAGTATTTTCACTATGTCATGTCCTAAGAGAATAGACGAACCGAGATGCTTGTTCCCCTTCACAACAATTACTTTACGGTGTGTTCAAGATATTTAAGTCATTCCAGAACTCTTTAACACACACGGAACGATCTGAACTCATTTGGAGTCATAGGGTACACGCTTTCAACATAAAACCATCGTATTTTAGCTCATGGTGAACATTATTAGTTGAAATAAAGATCATTAAAATATTTCGAACTTTTCCTGTAAGACCCATGTTTCCTTATTCCATAAAGGATGAGATTCTGATGTTTTTGGGTCACTGAGTCTTATGTTCTCGTTTTTTTCATCTCCGTTGAATGAAGACTGCCCTGATGAAGACAAAGACGTGGAAACATCAGTCGAATAAGCCTATTTATCATCCTGTGTAATCTCAACGATTTAAACGCATGTTGATCAAGCCAGCAACGTTTCCAACTTTTCAGATATTGCAAAGCCTTATTGGGGAGAACGTTGTTTGTTGTCAACAAACCAGCTTGGTTTTTTTCGCGGTGTTTTTGCAAGCAATTCATCCAGTCAATTCCTCGTTTAAATGGGGATAAGTTTGGTATTTTGTTCAATCACGTATGGACTATTCGAATCCCATTATAGAAATTTGTTTTCTTATTCGCAGACGATTAAGCCTTCAATTAAATCTTTTAAAGCAGCCATTTAGTTCCTTATTGACGTCGCTATCAACAAATTGGCACAGGAACGGTGCCTTATAGATGACAGGAGGAGCTTTGTAACAAAGTGGTACCAGATATATCGCTTTTTTTGAAAAATTATTTACCTTCAATTCGATTTTCGCTTTGCAAGTTTCGCTTCACATCTATTGTAGGGGTACCAGCACTTCTTGCATTCCGTGCATTCCGTTTATTTCCCTGCATCCATCACCCACGAAGGTCTTGAAAACTTTCGTTTGCGGGTTCGGCTGCTGCTAAAGGACTGTCGTCTTCTTTATGAATATAAGGTGAATGCTGGTCGAGGCGATTTTCGCTAAAGTTCTGAGGTGGCCGAGCTAGAATGTTTCCACGTCTTTGAACATTATGACTAGGAATTGTTAAATACTATTCATTTCCCATCGGACGTTGCCACCAGTGAACAAAATCAACGGGTGCCTGTCAGTTTTAGTAAATCGCAATATAGTGGACATTAATGTAATGAATTCTGTGAAGTAGTTTGAACGGATCTATTTACCGGGCAATAGCGGCTGTAATCCACATTGAAACCCCTTTTTACTTCAAATATGACTGGTCTTCATATACACTTTTCATGCTGCTGGTGGCTGTAATGTAGTGTTTAAATATATCCGTTCTGCAATATACATAGACCCATCACTGGTCCGATCCAGCGGCACATGTTCACCAAGTACCATTTTCTTCGGGGTTAAAAAATTGGTACCATACTTTTTTGGTGAGATAAAAGCTTCGAATTGGTTTTTCTGAAGGTTACTTTAAGTTATTCTATAGGCTAGATATGCCTTCATTCACCTATAACTCTGCTTAACAAAGCCGTTTACATGGTATGTCTCTCAGGGATTGATCAACGCCGTGCACCTTATACTTCCGAAATGTCCGATTTGCAAGTTCCGTTTTTTAGTTTTTAATTTTCAATATTATTTTAATACATTTTTCGTTAGCTTTATTAATACATACCACTACAAAGCACATTTTGCAAGGTTTCGGATTTTTAAATCAGACATTAATTTCCGGAGAAGAAAACCGGAGGTAACTCGCAACACCAGCCAGTGGAAGCAAGAGGAGTACATGCAATGGTGAATGAGTGAAAAGGGATCGATCGGGCAAAATACGCAAAGTAGAATCAGAAGGAAAGAAGGAGAATCGAAAGGAAGAGGAAAAAAATGTTTCCAAGGAGATGGCGGAGAAACAGAGTAGAGCACTTTTTAACGAATCTCTTAATGAGCATTGTTTACATTGGCGTTCAACTGTTCAGCTTCCTCATCGAGTTTTGCCTCGTAGACAGAATGTGAGGACACTGACGATCGTAGGAATCGCTAAGGCGCAGAATTCTTAGGAAATCTTACCCGAAGGCTGTGGTTGCCGCCGGTTTCCGATTGACTTGCTTATTCATGTTTCTTCGTTAAAATAAGCAGTCGTTTCAGATAGGTGACATTTCAAGAGATGCTTTTTACTGCTAAACACTAGAGCGTCTGCGAAAGTGAAGCAAGAGCGGGAACCGTAGAGCACTCGTACTTGTTCAAGTCTTTCGAGACATGAAATGAATTTAGCGCTATTCATAAAGTCGTAGAGGTAATTGAACGTCATTTTATTCCACGCAATAAATCACATAGGCCTAGCCAGGTGTCAATTCATTGTCTTCATTCTCTCGCACAAGTCTGGTACAAATCTTTTAGCCCGTCAGTCAAGGAGGATGGAGGGCTTGGTTTTCTAGGGACACGAATCGAAGCAATGGCCTTGAAACTTAACCAGAGATCGCCCATTAATTAAACGTTGCGTCCAAACAAAAGATGAAGAATGTTTAGCCAAATGTCAGCTGATGTCACAATAGGTTTTCTCTCGTGAGAGACGATTTGATTTCTGCGAAGAAATGCCGATTGTCGGGGGTCGAAAGTCGCTTTGCTTAAGAGATTCTAAGCGGTTTTTGAACATTTTCTTTACTAAAGAAGTTAGCATTTTTCCCAATTTCTTATTAGTTGCGTTAATGCTTCTTAAATTTATATTTTAAAGTTGAAGGATGAAAAGGAAAACTTGCAACACTAAGATTATTACAAGATTGCGAAAGAAGGGTGATTGCTGATGGCACTGATCGATAGAAAACCAGCTGAGAAACAAGTTAAACGAAGGACACGCATGGTATGGTGGTGAACGCGTTAGCCACAGGAAGTGGTAGTAACGTGTTCGTTTCTCACCCTGAACACCTGCGATCCGAATTTTTGCAAATATTTCAGTATCGTTGTTGTAGATGTATTTCGCATTAATATCCCGCTGTGAAAAATTGTAATAGGTAGCAAATGAAAGGTAAACATTGCGATTACAGCATTGTTTGTGGTTCATTGAAATGCTTTTTAGGTATAAAGCCTTCGACTTCCCACTATCAACGTATTAAGCGTTTTCTGGTCATTATAACTTTTATATGCTTCTAGATTATTGGCTAACACAAGGCTGGTACTGCAACATTCATTCAGCTAGCTTTCTCACGTCTTTGTGTTTTTTAGAGACATAGACCCGAGCCGATGGTCCACGGCTATTTGCTGTTGCATCGAATCAAATCCAGTGAAAAGAATCCTCGAAGATAAAAACGCGAGGGGATAGGCGCCTCTGTCAGTGTTGAGCGTGTTTGAAGAACTTACCAGAAGCAAGTTGAGCAAGTCACAAAGATCCGCAAGAGCTCTTCACCGAAAACTAAAGTGATGAAAAACGAAATTGGACAAACAAGTGCCGCCAATTGGATGGAAATAGCATATTGTCAGTACATGGAACTATTATAACTGTTTGATACTATAACATACAAATTCTGTGAGGAAGATGACAAAATGAAAAAAGAACTGCAACGTGTACAACCAGTCCAGATCAACTCGAAGGAACAAGTTATGTTGCGACTCCTAAACAGCAATACTAAGCATGAAAGGAAGATAGTACTCTGATTTTCCAGCACACTATTTGAAGCTTCGCGCTTGAAGCCTAGTGGTTAGAGGCTCACTGCAATGCACATAGAATCGATCGCGCACTCCAGGTTCGCCAAGTCTTCCATTCCTGTTGAGTCGACAAATTGTGACCAGACCTGTCTGAGAGGATAGGAGTAATGAATCGTTACATCAATAGTCCAGCTTAAGTCGTTTTTACAAGTCAAGTATGCATTTAGTCACCTCTAACGATGCTTAATGAAGCCGAATGCATGACTCTCACTTATGCTGATTGACCCATAAACTGGACAGCTAAACTGGCGGTAAAACTATTGTAATCAAAATCCAAATCTTTCTAACGGTTATTCATTCTTTGGCGACCGAGAGATGTGCCATAGCTCATACAAAGCGCGTTTGACACAACTTGGCAGCATAGAATGATCTATTGGTGTTCGCCACTCAGGGATTGATAACGCTGGCAGTTTTTTTCAGTTTATTAAAAAATCAAGATAATAGACTTCTAAGTTTTAAGGCACTTAAGCGACTATTCATTGAGGAACACATTCAACGGGCGACCCATTGATGAACAACCTGAAAAGCTTTCAGGTTTTTTTCTTATTTTGTAGTTTGAAAAGTTGCTTTCGAATTAGAGTTCCTTCCGGAGCTTTTTGAGAAAATCCACTGGCAATGCTAGAGTACCAATTCAATTACTAGAATTGTACTACATTATTGAATTACAGACGAATACGTTCCGTAGCTCAATCGAAATGGACAAAATTCAAAAAATTGGTAACGCTATTTTTCGTTCAAAAACTGATTTAATTCTTCTTCTGCGGCTCCTCTTCAACAACTGTTTTTTATTTCCTCGTATTTTTTTCGTTAAGCCTGAGAAAAACTTTGTGTTAGTTGCCGTCGAAATCGCAATGTTTTAAGCCTTATTCAGTACCTATACTTTTTTCATGGCAGCTTAGAAAGGATAGAAGATGAAGTTCTCGGCGTTGATCAATCCCTGAGGGACTCGCCATGCATTCGACTTTCTTAACCATCCCTAGCGGTAACTGAATGCATACCTGGCCTTTAGAATGAGTCGCGGTGGCCAACCGATATATCGAGTATTGAGCCAGTGCTGCTATCCTTCCAGACAAGTCTGATACCAATTTCGGAGAAATGGGATGGAAGGCTTAGTAAGCCACGGGCGCGAAGTTCAATTCCCTGTGTGTGTTGCAGGGCGCCTCCGACCACTGCGCCAACCGCACTTTTCACGGCAGGCTATGATGTGAAATACAACCGCAGGGATGCTGGGATCTAAGCAAAATCCGGACCCTCAGTTCGGCTTCAAATCAGCGATTTACCCTTTACGAGAGCTAACGTGCCATCCACCGACGTCTTTGCTTTAGCTTTCTCTTATCCATGTTTTTACTCTATTGGTGCTATCAACGGGCATGGCATCGGTTGATGTGGTAGGCAGCGCGTGAGCCCTTGGAACGGGTAATCGATGGTTCAAAACCCAACTGAGGTTCCGAATTTTGTTCACATCTCTGCATCCTTGTGGCTATGTGTTACTCTTAAAAGCTTTATTACTGAATAGAGAGCTCCAATAGAAAGATCTATCTGAAGAGCTACAAGATATTTCTACAAAAGGTGGAAAACATCCTTAAATCTCTACTAAGAACAAAGAGAAATGTCCAAAAGCTTCTTCAACAATTGTATGTCACTTGTTTTTCAGTTCCTCTCCTTCAAGAATGATATGTACTCTTCTCTGCTTCTCAAATTTACTTTCATGATATGTGAATTAAATTTTCTTTTTTAATTCCTTGAATGCGAATACAACAAATGTTTGGAAAAATTGTATGACACTGTCGTGTAACCACAATGTTAAGATATTTGCGAAACTCCGGACCGCTGGTGTCTGCAGTGGGGACCGAACACGTTAATACCCTTTCCGAAGGCTAACGCGTTCACCACCACACCATGCAGGTCCTTCGTTTCGCTTGCCTCTTAGCCGTTTTATTCAGGACATTGTCGTGTAAATTGCAAAAATATTTTAGAATAGTCGATCGTTGCTCTTACGGCGAACATTTTTCCTATTATCCACACGGTCTCTTGAGAGCTTATCTAAACTTGATGCTGCCAAAGCCTTCCCTTCACAAGGTTTTGAGTGATTCAGTCGCGTTTGATTAAATTGTTTAACAAACGACTTACAAAAGTCAAAAGGAAAGCCTTTTCCGAGTTTAGCAGTATAATGATGGTGGATGAGGAGTGACTTGAGGTGCACTGCACCGGAAGTCTCACAAGTTCCTTTCGGGTGAGCCAAGTGCCCATAGTCTAAGCAGAATGATGTCATGCTCCTCTGGAAAAAGCCAAATCAGATCAACGAAGTCGGAGAGTGCTTCTGGTGGAAACCTTGCAACAATTAAGTAAGAACTATTCCAAGATTCTAACAAGGATCAACATAAGAAGGTTTGATGAAGAATATAAAGCCCTCAAGCGGAAGCCGAACTCCTACGCAAACCCAAAGGCTCATGTGATTGACGAATGCAACGCAACGAACCGAATGGGTGAAAAAGGTTGGAGCTGCAAAAAAGGTGCCGTATGTAACAACAAGTATTTTAAATGAAAGGATTAAAAAAGGGAAAGAACGTTCTCCTTCCATCAATCCAACATGGATATGACACTCATTTATCCGACTTCATTATTCGTCATAGAGATGACGCTTTGATATGAATTTTCCAATTCCGAAGGGATTGAAGACTTGCTCTGCGGGGATAGGGAATCGAATCAACGACCACGTGTGCATTGCAAGGTTTCTCTAAGGTTTTTCACTACACTAGCACGTAAATGAGAAAATTGTGGTAACGTTAAACGAACTTCAGTAAACTTGTTAAGCTCAACTGGAAGGATATTTTCCTTCAAAATATATCTCTTGCTCTCTCTCTCTCTCTCTCTCTCTCTCTTTCTCTCTCTAAGTGTAGCGAAATTATTGGAAAGCGAACACTTTTACACGTCTTGCAGTGTTACTATATTATGTTCGCTTAACAAATCAGAGACGTCTGCTTTTCTATATAGCTTTGGCACAACAATTTGAGGGAAAGTCAATTTTCGATGAATTGAACGAAGAAATTAAAACCAAAGACGGTGGGAACCCAATGGTAAAAATGGTGACTGCGTGACTTCGGGTCCAGTCTATCTGATCTCTTGTAAAGCGTGCGGGGACGAATACGTTGGCGAAACGGGTAGACCACTCTGCGTACGTATAAACGAACACCTAGTCGGCAAACGTAAGCCAAGTACTCCAGTAGGTACGCATAGCACGCAGAAACATAACGGAGAAGATTTTGAAGTAAGGGTTACGATCCTCGCGCGTGAATCGAGAACACAAGTGCGCAAAACTCTAGAGGCATTCTAGATTAATTCCAGAAATCCGAAAATGAACCACAGGGAGGAATGCCTCGTTATCACGCGTGATATTGGACAGTATATAAACCTGTTATTGTGATGGGAAAGGCACATTACGCCTCCATGTGAATTCTGTGCGGTCGGTCTTCACGCGACATACTCAGTGGAAGACTCATAGAAAGCGGTGAGTGTGCAGAGCTATGCTAAATGTGATTGAAATCTTGGTTTAGCATTTTCTCTGCTTGGTTATGGAGGTGTTTGGCCGAGTGGATTGCTGTCAATTTGACCCTTCCAGGCTCTGAGGAAGGCGAAATGCGCCGAAACGTCAGCTTGTGCGTAAATAAAGAAATAAAATAGCACCTCGTGTTTGCTGAAGAGAAGTAAAAAGATATATATTCAATCAATGCCAAGGTTAATAGAAAGTCGGACTTGGGACTTAAAACCAAAGATTTCGGTACACGATCGCTGCAGATCAGGAGTAAACAGTGGTATTTTGAAGCAATTGCGACGGTCAAATTTTCACACGTAGAAGAATCGATAGCACACGAAGTTACTAAGCGCTTCCACAGCTGGTTCACAGGAGAAACCCGGAAACGACGTCCTTGTTCTTGTACTAGGACGCCACTGGTTAATTAGAAATGGAAACTTCTGGATTTTGCACACCAAAACCAGGAAAAATTACGATCAGCATGGTTCTCCTAGACGTTTCTTTTTTTTAAATATCTTCAGCAATATAACTCGTATATAATGCTGAGATATTTGCAAAACTCCGGAGATTGTGATTATAACTAAGCCTCAGCTTAACTGGGTTCAATGCCGATTTTGGCTTCCCAGATCAATCCCGTTGACGGGTGATTGCTGATGGCAAAAAGATCGATAGAACTAGCTGAGAGACAAGCAAAATGAAGGACTCGGATGGTGTGGTGGTGAAGTGCGCTGCTCCCCGGTAAGGACAACAGCTCGTGTTCGTTTCCCACTGCATACACCTGCGGTCCAGAATTTTGCAAATATCTCAGCATTATATACGAGTTATATTTCGCAACATACCTTGCCATTGAAAAGAAAAAGGCAGTAAATGAAAGGGTTGAGATTATCTTCAGCAATTTCAGAAAGAAATGGTGAGCTTGCAGAGAATTTTCCTTATCTGGTGAGAAAGCAAAACACTTAATCTTTAAGGCACTTCCTTCTCCAGCTTGTTTGTCGAAGAAATTCTCAGCACTAGTTATGGAGTGTCACGTCTCGTCTTATACAGCATGTCGCTAACAGGCGTACAGGTTCAACAAAATAACAAATTCGTAAACGTAAGTTAGACGAAATACCCCAGTACGCTGGCGTACGAAAAGAAGAAATAACAGAAAAGATTTTGAGGTGGAAGTCACTATGCTCGTACGGGAATCCAAAACATCAACACGTTAAACTCTTGGGACATTCTGGATAATCTCCAGGAACCCAAAAATGAGTCAAACAAAGAAATGCTCGTATCACGTGTAGTCTCACTCAATGTCTCCGGATGATATTTGAACGTCAGAGAAACATTGTCCACCCAGGAGAACACTGTGCTATTGTCTGCACTCGGAATACTCGGTGGCAGGCTCATTAGAAACGATGAGGCCGCGAAGAAGCTGTTTTGTTTCCAATGCGATTAAAATTTACGCTTGGTAATCTTTCTGTTGAGGTTTTCTAACCATATGATACCCTACAGTGAAAAAAAAATTGGCTGTAAATAGAAGTTAAACCCACAGGATCTATACTCAGTTTCATCTCACAAGTGATTTAAGGAAAGTTGGTTTTTTCTGCAAAAAGCGATGTGCAACCGCACACTTTGTAACAGTGCTTCTATAAAACGACTTTACATTTTCAACATGACTAATCAACATTCTCTTCGATGGCTAACACGAGGTTGTTATGAAATTTTTCTATGGCTAACGTTTCCATACCTTTGCGTTTCAATCCATAACTAGGCCTTACGGAGGTTCTCTGCGACCTGCTATTTATCAAATCGTGGTTTCTCTTTTTTAGAAAACCAGTCTTCTACCTCGGAGAGATGGAGGGATGGTTGGCACTTGGCTCAGTATCGAACCAAAGAACGGGTGTGTTGTAAGGCGCCTCCTACTACTGCGTAATGCCAAAGATGTTCCGAGTTATTCAATTTGGTTTCCCGTTTAGGGCGCAATAGTTCTAAGAATGACAATGTTTAACGTTTTGTTTTCTGCCTTCTATAATTTTCATGGCAGGTTATTAAGCGAAATACAACCACAACGTTGCTGAGATATTTGCAAAACTCTGGACCGCAGGTGTCTATGGTGGAAAACGAACGCGCTATTATCCTTTCC
>UYYA01000713.1:0-36388 GCA_900624975.1 Angiostrongylus costaricensis | reverse complement strand
AACCTCGTGTCTGCTTATTGATGAAAAACATTGAATTATCAATTAATGCCGAGGTTAACAGAAAGTCGGTCATGGGATGTCCTCTGAAGTGCAGCTGTGATATAAAAGGTCTACTGTCAATGTTAAGCTTGGATTATTGCATCGCATCATGTCGCCGTGATCCAGAAGACATTAAAAACGAAATAAGACCTTCGGTATTTATAAATCCCTGAGAGATGCACCATGCATTTGACTTCATCGAAAACCGTTTGGAGGTGATTTGGGTGCATATCTGGCTTTTACAATGACTCGCAGTTGCCTACCGATGTAACGAGCCAGTGCTGCTATCCTCCCAGACAAGTCTGGAACCAATTTATCGACCCTGGTGAGACGGAGGGCTTGGTAGGCCATAGGCACATGGGTCTATCCAATGTGTTTTACAGGGCACCTTCGACCACTGCGCTATACGCGGCTCTATAATGGACATCTAAGTTTGAGCTTGGTTGGCGACCAGTGTGCACTTCTTGCAAGAACAACGGAAACAAATGGCAGCACTACACACAGCGTATGGGCATGGTAGCGTTTAGCAGCACAAATACAAGGAAGCTGCCATTATTATAGGACTATCCCAGAGAGTGTAGTGATCTTCCATAATTGAAAAACTAGATTTCAAACGGACGTCGATTTTGTTTAAATGTGCGGTTTTTGTTGTTAGCCTCATGGACAGTGGGCCAATCGGTATAGAACAGGGATGAAGAATTTGTTTATCTGAATCTGAAAATTATATCTGAAAATTTAAACTGATCCATGGGCTAGATCTTCTTCGCCATCTTTTTATGTCGCTTACAATCTTAATCTAAGATATTCTATTATATTATTATAAATTTATCCCATTATAAAATATTCTAGCTTATCGAAAACGCAGAGACGCTCATGATAGTGATAACAAGCTCGAAAAATCAAAATTTACTAAGTCACGTTCGTATAGTAACAACAAGCTTTTGGAGAACTACACCATCCCCAAACAAGTAAAACGATACTATTTCTGCGACCGAAAAACTCCGGCAAAGAAGAGTTAGAAGAGCATTATAGGAAAATCGAAGCAGAGATAATATTTAAGGCTATAAAGGAAAGGTGGAACACCGAAAACGAAATCAATAGATTTGCTTATAGCGAAACCAGGACGATTGCCCTCCAGTGTCCAGAAATATCAGCCTGCTATGCAGATACCACAGCGATGGAAAAAATCTGTTGACGGATATCCATCACAAAAAGGATTCGAGGCCTGTTATTAGTGAGGGCACAAAGGGCGTTTTCAGATGGCATATAAGTGGTTACAACGTTGCCAAAAAGAGATCTTATACTTTCCTGAAACTCAGGTCGACCGGTAGATCTAAAAATTGGAGTAGATATTTCTGGTTCACGGATTTGAAACACGCATTGCACTTCTACGTAGAAAAGTCCATGCATCTCGGATGGATGTGTTCTCGTTCATGAACAATTGCATTCTAGGAGTGAATTCGGCCAAAACCTGCATTCTAGAGACTCCCATTTCCAGTGGCTACGAAACTATATCTCTTCGGACTGTATCCTTAGGTGTAGTGGAAATTAAGTCCCACTTATCTTGCCTTTCGTCTCAAGCGAAATAAGTGCGGCTATAAAACTTTGCTTAAGAGGGGTCAGTCTTGAGGATTCGGTAATAGTAACTGAAACGCTACCGAGCACTCTATGACGCCAGCTAGGTGGCAACCGCTTATACGACCGTTTATGTATAACGCGAAATTGTGTGATATAACCCAACTCAGACTCCAACGCAGGGATGGTGATGGGATTCAGGCGCGGCTTATCTGATCTCTTGTAAAGCGTACGGGAGACGAACACATTAGTGAAAGAGATAGGCCACTCTGCATCCGTACAAAGGAGTACCTAGCCGGTAAGCCTGAAGATAAACCGGATAATTCATTTCTTTTCTTCAATGAGCAATCACGAGGTTGGTATTATAGAATTTATTAGCATACAACACCTGGCGTTTCGGGAGCTTCGCCTTCTTCAGAAACTGGAAGGACTACACAGGCATTAAAGGCACAACGGGCAGGAAAACATAACGGAAAGGATTTTAAAGTAGAAGTCACTATCCCTTAGAAGTCGAATATATCAGCGCATAAAACTCTTGAAGTGTCTCGCATTAATTCGAAAAACCGAAAAGTGAACCACAAGGAGGAGTGCCTTGTTATCACGAATGACCTTGCGCTATATCTCAGAACAATTCCATGACCTGATCCAGGTACAGCTTCGTCCACGTATTACTCTGTGCAGCTGCTGTCCACCAATTACTTGGAATACTTGCAAAAAATAAAACGGTAGGTGTTCAAAGAAGCCGTTTGTGATGCGGATGAATGTTTAACTGTTAAGACTTACCTGCTAAGGTTATAAAAGTGTTTGGCTGAGTAGACTGCGTATCAACCTTTCCAGGCTTTGAAGAAAGCGAAACCACCGAAACGTCGGCTATAGTTTGATAATAAATTCTATAATACCAACCACGTGTTCGTTCATTGGAGAAAAACAGTGAATTATCAGTCAATGCCGAGGTTAATAAAAGGTCGGTCTTGGGAATTGAACCAAAATTCCACTGGGCGCTCATAGGACGCAGAGACATAATAGGGAAGAATTTGGATTAAAAGTTACGATCCACGCACGTGATTCGAGAACACTAGCGTGCAAAACTATCGAGGCATTCTGCATAAATTCCAAGATTTCGAAAATGAACCGCGGGGAGGAATGCCACGTAATCACGCGTGATAGAATGTGAGAGGTAGGTTACGCTTCCATGCGAAGAACAAGAACTCTGTGCAGCTGGTCTCCACGTGACATGTTCAGTGGAAGACTCACAGAAAGCGGTGACTGTGCTAAGTTACTATGCTTTCAACGCGACTGAAATGTTTGCATTATGGAGGTGCTTGGCCTGGTAGATTGCAGTCAACTTGCCCTTTTCACGCTCTGAAGAAGACCAAATCCACCGAAATGTCAGCTTTTTCGTCAACAAGGAATAAAATACGACCTCTCGTTCTTTCAACGAGTATATTAAGAATTATGGGATCAATGCGGAGTTTAATAGAAATTCGGTCGTGGGAATTTCTACTTTTCGACTTGAGAAATGTTATCTTACCATGAAATAACCGAAAACCACCCTTTCTAAAGGTTAACGCCTAACATCTGAGAAACCTGGTAAAGACACAGTGGTTTGTATTTTACACAAAACTTCGCGAAATGTGAGACCATAGGGTACCGAAGAGAACAAAATGCATTCCTGAATATTGGTTGATATGCATTTCGATTCAAAAGATTTACGGTGGTCACTATGACGAATACACAAAAAGAGAAGGTGTAGAAGACGGTCATAGAGCTATTGATGATCGTCTCGTAATAAACAGGACAAACGGAGCTCATCGACTATTAATGGTGGTAAACTGTAAAACGCCATTAAGAAAGGAGTTTATAAAACTATGGAAATAACGTCCAGTGTTTTTGGATGGGCGAGTTACATAAGAAATTTCGAAAAGTAAAAAAACAACAATAGTTCTATACGATGAAGCAAGCCAATTTTCTCCTGAGAAATACCAGAAACCCATTCGAACTGTCACTGTTCCTAATCGTCGTAGTGGAAATTGCTGAGTTCAACTTCATGAAGAAAGAACACAGCTCATAATTTAAAGCAAAACTTGAAATCCTATTCGAAAAGTCTCATGTGGGAATCTATGAATGAAATTTTAGTCGACTCTTCAATTCTAATTTTAATAACACCGTAAACGAGAGGATAATTACATGGGAGGAGTTCTTTTCCGATTTCGGCTTGTGGACGGAAATGTCGAACTGCTCCTCTGCTTGGGAGGCGGTGCGAATGAATTCAGTAGGAAGGATTTTTTCTCATTTTGCGTTAAAGATAAATTATCCTTTTTAAAGGTGTTTTTATTTCTTCTTCAGTGCTACTAGTAGACTAACGCGATCCTTGAGCAGGTATCCCAGTTTGCGACTAAGCTTCATAAACTATAACAACGAATTTTACAACTGTTTGACCTACCACAAGTGAACGGAAGGCGGACCGACTTCTGAGCAGCCACTTCATTTACTTATCCATTTACTACGGCAACCTTTTATTTGCTGCCTGCGACATTTTTTACGGAACGGTATGATGGGAAATACCACCACAACGATGCTCAGCTATTCGTGAAACTCGGTCTCCGGGCCAAGTCAAACCACAATTACCCTTTCCAGGGGATCGCGTATTATAGTCTGCACCACTAAGGCCCTTGTTTTGCGTTTTCCTCTGAAGTTTTCTACCTATCGCTGCCATCAGCAATCGTCCGTCGGCGGGTCAGATCTGGGGAGCAAAAATCAGCATTGAACCGTTAAGCCGATTATGATTAATGGATTAACAGATAACGATGGATAATGGACTAATGAATGGATAAATTAATGGATATTAATAAAAATGAATGACGATTAACCAAAAAAAAGTGAACACATGGAGGACATGTTAGAGGCAACATTACTCGCGGAGATAGATAAGGCACATGTCCAAATGTTCAACACTAAACAACAATTTCTTTTTGACCACCGATATCTGACTTACCAATCTCCTTCAATGAGGTACTCTCAGCTTTCATTAGGAAGACTACGTGGAGCGTCTTCAGATGACTGATACGGCTAAACTCAGACCCAAAGAGAGCCCCCAATTCCTTGGGATGAAGATGCATTCCAAGTGTGGAGTCCCATTTCTGCTGTAGTGATGTTGCACATATGTTTTGTGGCTACGTAGGTTGTTCTTCCACGTCTACGTAGGCTGCATAGAAGCGCTCTCGGTTTGTTAGGAAGTACTCCGCAAGTTACTTGGCGAAAATCCTGCAGTCATTGAAATGGAACGTGGTTAGGAGACGCCTCCAACAAACAAGCTTTATGCTTTCTATAGGAGAGACTGACATGCTGTCAATGAGTATGTCAATGAGTATATCAGACTTCGATAAGCACTGTGTGGTTCTAATAACCAGAAACAGTTTTCAAATTGAATACGGCAAAAAGCCAAGCACAGTAACATAGAGTTTAAGATGTATGAAAAAGCTGCTGTAATCGTAGAACCATTCCAGGCTACCAGAATCCGAAATTACTTAAGGTGACAACATGTTCTCACTCCGTCTTGCATCTGAGTTCGCCTTTGGAAGACTAGGCCATTGTCGTTGGACTAGTCGACACGGCAAGATGATAGCCATTTATCAACGTTTTTTATGGCGAAGGAGAACCTCTTAACATGTGAAAAAGGCGACGGCGGCTTTTGAGTCTTTGATAACATGCGTTTAACCAGGAATATCGAATACTTTGAAAAACTGATAACCCCAGACCAACGCTTGCAAGTGAAGATATATGGACTAGCACCGACCTTCGCTGTATCTGCAAGCTTTCTTATATTAATCCTTTCATATTGTGACTAAAGTACCTGTTCCTTTAGAGTTAATAGATTGAGAAATTAACAAACGGCAGATGGACGAAAAGAATTGTACAGTGGACTTGACGGGAATACTGGCATTCCCTTGGAAGGCTATCTACGCATTGGGCGGACGTGTTCGTAACCAAAGTTGATCGGCTGTACTCACAGCTGCATTTGTTTTACAGTTCACGGTATGAGACACGTACGTGTCACCATGCTCGAATAAAACCACGACCATGGACAACTGCGAGGAACAGAAACGAATGGCAAATGTACTGGGGTCTACATAACTCGTGAAAACGGGCCGTCCTTGTATCTATGTAAGTCTTCAGTTGTCTCCAACTGTGTAGTTCTTTGCAATCGATTAAGTCCAATCCACTGATGTCGAACACCACGCGAATAGAGTAAACCACCCAATAGAGTTTTATACAGAAGATAGCTCTAAGTGATTGTTCATTAGTTTGTTTGTCAACTTGAAGACAGTCTATTCCGTGGTATGAGTACTTTGCTAACTTTCATATGGTGATGTGGGGCTTTGTAAGCCGATTTTCGTTTGATCCCAGTATGAATAACAGTAGGTGGTTCGGAAATTTATAGCAGATTTCAATCTGCATTTCCAAAGTGGTATACCTCAGCTCGGAAAAAAAACTTGAAAAAATGAGTTTTCAAAACGTAGACAGTTTTGCTAATGAGAGAAAATATACTGGTGGTGTAAAGTTCCCCACTTCTGTACGCCGTGAAGTTGTTGGAAGCTGTTTCAGTTTCAGCTTTGTTTCAAAATTCGTCGAGATGTCTGAAAAGATGTTTTTGGTAGAAATCACGTGGAAGTATAATGTGCCCCTCACATCAGAAAAGCAGTTTTATATACTGCCCTTTCTGTGCGGTTGGTCTCTACGTGACATACTTAGTGGAAACCTCATAGAAAGCGGTGAGTGTGCAAAGCTGTGTTCAAAGTGATTGAAATCTTGGTTTGGAGTTTCTTTGCTTGGTTATGGAGGCGTCTGGCAGAGTGGATTGCTATCAACTTGACCTTTCCAGGCTCTGAAGAAGGCGAAATCCGCCGAACCGTCAGCTTAATCGTGAACAAAGAATAATAACACCTCGCGTTTGCTCAACAAAAATACGAAGAAAATCACTTGATCAATGCCGAGGATAATAGAAAGTCGGTCGTGGCTGTTAGAAGAGTAGTGTGAAGGATGAATACGAGGAAACGAATTGAGTGCAAGAAGTGCTGGGATTCGCACACTAGTTGTGATGAAAGATTATGTAAAATAGAAACAATAAAAAATTTTTTTCTCTGGAATCGCGTTGGCAGTCGAGTTAATCAAGCCACTAACAAGAAACTTCACTCGTCTTTTACGTTCTTCATGGCCGCTATGTGTGCTGTATTCGCTCGATGGATGCCAAGAACATTTCCAGAGCCTCCCTTATTGATGTTTTTGGTGACAACCAATCAATAGTTCCCAAGGTCAACTTGCTATTAACCTCGGCATTGGATTATAAATGCGTTGTTTCCTCGTTCAGAGATTGTTAAACAGCATACATTTACTTCCATAGAAAAAACAATACAACAGTAGTTGACCTCTTGGCAGCATCGCCCTTCTTCAGAGCCTAGAAGGGTACACTGATGTGTAATTTACTAGGTTAAACGCTTCAATAACAGACACAAGAACACGAGAAACCCTATGGCAATTACATGATCAACAGCTTCTTAAAAAAGTTTCTCGTTTTTTGTATGTGTTAATAAAATATCAACATACTCTTCCAGGCTCTGAAGAAGGCGATACTGCCCAAACGTCAGCTGCTGTTGTATTGTATGTTTTTGTATGGAAGTAAATGTATGCTGTATAGCAACCTCGCAATTTGTATTCTTTCTTGATAAGCTTGCACGAGGTTGATAAATATATTTATTTTCGGCTAACGTTTCGACGTCTTCGTCTTCCTCAGAGCCGTTGATCCAAGTCGATGGTCCATGATTGTTGTTCGTCTCGACGTTGCGGCTTCGCCTTCGTGTCGAGCCAGGTCTTCCTCAGTGAGGCATCAAGGAATGGCCGGCCTCCGTTTTTGAACTTTCAAATCAATTGTTCAATAGGTTGCTACACCACTAAATGGTAGTGAAAGCCAATTAACACAGAAACGTACTGCTTTTCTGGTTTCCTCTCACCTTTCACGCACTAAAAGGGCATTTTCGAGCTACGTGCTTCTTACAGCCGCTAGTGCGTGTACAGGAAAATAGCAGATGGAGTAATCCCTGGACGTTGGTCCAGAAATAGCGATTTCCAATGGCAAGGAACGGCAGCTACTCGGAATAGGTTTAGAGGAATAACCATACTCTAAATCGAGAAGTCTAGTGAATAGGATCACTTTCATGTTGCTTTTTTTGAACGGGACAAGTAGAGCTATAGACAAAGCTGAGAGCCGCAGTAAAGGCTGAGTTATAAAGAAAACTTAGGAAGGGCTGGCTTAGAAAGGCAGAAAGCAGTGATTGAAATACTACCGAGCACTTTAAGAGGCCAGGCAGGTGCTTTGTAGCTTCATAAATAGTTTGTATCACCGTCTATGTTCAACGCAAAAGTGCGTAATTTGCCTACTAGTAGAGACGGTTACAGAATGAGTTCGGGTGCAGTTTATCTGATCTCGTATAAAACGTTTGGGAACGAATACATTAGCGAAACGGGTACACCACTCTGTGTCCGTATAAAAGAAGACCTAGTCGGTACTCTGAAATTGAAGCCAAACACTCCGCTAAGCTCGCTTAGGACACATAGATACGACGGAGTAGATTTTTAAGAAAAGTAACCATTCTGTCACAGAAATCGAAATCTCCGGCGCGTAAAAGTCCGAAAGCCTTCTGATTAAATTCCAAAAATATAGAAATAAACTGCCACGACCGACTTTCTATTAACCTCGGCATTGGTCAAGTGATTTTGTTCGTATTTTTTTTGAGCAAACGCGAGGTGTTATTGTTCTTTGTTCACGATTAAGCTGACGTTTCGGCGAATTTCGCCTTCTAGAAATAAACTGTAGAAAATACTGTCCTAGTGTTCTTTGGTCATGCTTCATCTCACTAGTGTAAAAGGGCGATTTTTGACCTGAGCCGTGAACATTCTTCATCCTTATGGAACGCCGGCTGGCCGGCCTGTTTCCATGAAATAAGTAAAAAACATGAAGAACAAAGCAGCGAGTGTTTAAAGAAAGCTGTTTATTTTGAGAATGAATAATTCATGTAAGAAGCTTTACCTACTGAGGGTATTGAAGTGTTTGGTTAAGAACATTATTTCTGTTTGACCTTTCCAGGTTTCCAGGGGAGAAGTTGAAACCGCCGAACGTCAGCTATTGTGAATGAATAAATGCTGTAATAACAAAGTCGGGTTTGCAAACCGACAAAACAGTGAATTATTCTTCGTTTCACTCAACTTCGAAGCTCATAATAAATGTGTTGAAAAACATGATCCGGCACTACTTCAGTCTTTGACGGAAGATCTAAGTCATTGCTGCTAATCGGTGACCGTATTATTGTGAACTATTCAAAGTCATACAATTACTAGAAGCAGACATACAAGTAGAGTTAAAGGTTTTCCTATAGTTATGCTACAGTGCTATTCCACTGTTGTTGCAGTTGAATAAAGTGTTCGTCGGTATTGGGAGTGCCTAGGATGTTGGTGCCCAGCACGTTAGTGATCTGAAAGCTAGAAGAACTCAGTTTCTGATTAAGACTTTCAATGACCTGTTTGCAGTAAAAGTGCATGAGAATCAGCTTAGTGTTTTCTATTCTTTATTACTGATTCTTTTTGCCTTAGATAAATTACTCATCAGTTTTCGTTATTCGAAAACATGACGCATTTTAATTAGTTGTCCTAATTTTCGAATTTTTGCACCAAATTGTAGATTAATTGACGAAATCATCGTAAAGGAAGAAACCATTAAATCAGTTATTTAAACAGGAAGGAAAAAACGAAGGACAATGAGCTAAGTGAACAGGGAGTAGTGGGCTGGTCGTACCTTTTTCGGCGTGATTTCTGTTTTCCTTTTCAAATGGAATAGGTTGCAAAGATGATGATATGCTTCCGGTTTTGTCTGCTGGTAGAAGACTGAGAACGGTATACACAGTTCCGAAATGAGAGACACCTGTATATAGAAATGCTTGCTGTTTTATTAAATATTTTATTAACAACACTGTTTATATTAAAGCTTTGTTGTAACTGAAAATATAACCTACGATCCAGTTAATAAGTTAATAAGTTAAAATTATGACTATAACTGCAGCCTCAGCTTAACAGGGTTCGTTGTCGATTTGGGCTTCCCAGATCAATCCCGTTGACGGGTGATTGCTGATGGCAAAAGATCGATAAAACTAGCTGAGAGACGGGCTGAACGAAGTACCTGCATGGTGTGGTGGTGAACGCCTTACTTCCCGGAAAGGACAATAGTGCGTTCGTTCCCCACCGCAGACACCTGCTTTCCGGAGTTTTACAAATATCTCAGCATCATTGAAAGTTATAACCTACGATTTTTTACAGTTTCTTTAGTTTAGGGTGATTTTTTGATGTAGAAAAAGCTATGCAGTAGTCACTATATTTTTTTTATTTGATCCGTCTTCACGTCTACCTTGCGGATCCCAGTACTTCTCACATTCGATTCATTTCCTCGCATCCGTTGTTCGCGAAGTTCTTTCAGCTTTACGTGTGGCTTCGGTTGCTGCTTGAAGATTTTCATTTTCTCTTGAATGTTGTAGAACGCTGGTTGAGCAGTTCTCCTTAGAGTTCTGAAATAGCCGGGCTGGAGCGTTCGCAATTGGATTGCAGAGAACGTTTTTTTCCCAGAGAAGTCTGGTACCAATTTCCGGACCCCGGAAGGATGAGGGGCTGGGTTAGGCCGGAGCGGAATCGAACTAGCACCGTGCTCGCGGTGGAAAACATCACTGCCACTTTGCTATCCGCCCAATGTTGCTAAATTACAGTTACCATAAAACTATATCTACTTTATACCTTGAAAATTAATTAGACTGCCCCTCTAAAATGGTTTTGTCGAATTATTAAAGTCACAACAATGACTGAACAACAAGGGATATTTACTTTTCACATAACCCAAACATTCATATATCTCCACTCCGCTTAACTTTTCACTTGCTGTCTATTATTTTTTCACGACAAAGTGTGATGAGGAATACTACTACACTGGTGGTGGAACGTTTGCCAAACTTAGACCACAGGCCAGAATAGAACACCCGATTCCCATTCCAGAGAATTCGCGGGTTTCCAACTGCACCACCGATGCCCATGTTTTGCCTGGCTTTCAACCACTTTTTACGCTATTAGCGGAATAAGCAAAAGGAATAGGCAAAATAAGCAGAAATAATTCATATACTTTACTACTTAATAAACGTTTCTTCAAAGAATGGTAAGCTTCACAGCGAATTTTCTACTTGGTTCTCAACTGACTAGTCGATTTTCCTAGCCGTTGTCGGCCAAAGGATAGTTCGTCTGCTGGTGATGAACTAGCTTTCTAGTTGGGAGGTTTCTGATATTGCTGATAATACCATATGATGAAGCGTTAAGTCATAGAAGCAACAAAGTTCAATTTTCTTCGAAGAAAATTGCAATTTTCTTTCCCTGTACATTGGATCGATATCGAGCGATTCTACAACCACGCCATTCAAGACGCTAAAGATACTAGGTCAGGGCACCGTAATGACCCTATGAGCAACAAGGCTTTCAATTTTTGTGCTAAAATTTCGCCAGCGCTTTGGTCATTCTCAGGGAAAAAAATTATAAGCTCACTAGTCGAAGAACGAAGTACAAAGTCACATAGTTTGGTGATTCTAGGCATCTGGCTTTACTGAAAGTTGTCTTGACATCGAAAATCTCATAACCTATCATATCCATAGTGGTAACCGATGCATCAAGAATGACAACGGGTACAAGCAGCCTGAAATAACGTTAATCAGAAAAAACTACTTAACGTCTTTTTCCCATTTCCTAAAAGGATAAAAACGTTTAGTTTAGTAAAAAATTCAAAGCCGTTATTTCTCAAATTTTAAAAGAATTTAGTGCTACTGATGGATTGGGTGTAGCGCATTTGTTAGAGTGGTGAGAGGTGCTATCTCATGCAGTTTGAAACGTTAGCTTAACGAAGACGTGAGCATTTCTTCTAAATAATTTCTTGACGAGAATGTACTTGACAACGTAAAATGCAACAGAAAGAAGAAAAAGCAATCCTGTTGATAAATAGAAAAGAATCCAGTTCTTCAGAAACCCGCGGCATGAAAGCGGACGGTTGGAGGTGGAAAGTTCTCCCACAGGATCTACTTCTTTTATCAACATACGGCGTCGTTGGGAGTAGTGAGGAGCTTTTAAAAAAAGCTGGTGTCTAGTTGACAAACTCGGATGAACTCAGCGATGAAGTGGACAGTTCTTCCAACATTGGGTGATGTAGTGTAATGCAGCAACTATGCTGATGATTTCCTCGCCTGAGTGGTCTGAGAAAAATTACATCGGACTCCTACCTTTTCACTTGCAATCGAAAGTGTGAAGACCAGTAGAGCTCTCGAACTAAACAATGTGACATCCTACTTTCTTACAGAAAGAAACCTCGAACTCCTTGCAATCCAAATTATAACTTTTCCTCGAAAGAAAACTATCCCAGACCACTGAAAGACTTTTCGCACTGTCACCCTACCCAAAATCTTGTTTATTTTCAAATGTAGTCTTATATCTTGATCAAGATCTTCTCTCTCTTATAACAAGATTTTTCTCGGCACTCCAGTTGAGCAAATGGAAATTTATAATGATTTCACTGCGAGGACTACTTGTAAACCACGAATAAAGATTTGGAATTCTATCGAGAACACTTAGTGATCACAGAATGGGTTCCAAGCAGGTTATCATGCTAGTAGCAACCCGCCGCAATAAACGACAGCGGTGACGAAACAAAGTGAGAAATCAGTGAAAACTTTCCCTCGGCATTAGATGATGTCAAAATATCCAAGTAAGTAGGAATAGAATGTGGAAGGATAACGCTTTTTGTTTTTATCAAATCCTAATATCGAAGACGCTTGGCAGAAGTGGAAGCGTTGAAGATGTGGGATCGTTCAATTTTGAAATGACAGAAATGCGGAGTAGTGTTGACCTCCATTAGTAATCAGAATGATGCAATGATGCTCTCGTTTTTGAGCTTTTCTTGCTCAGAAATAGTTACTAGAAAGCCTGTGCTAACCATCCACAATCACTTTTCCATCTTTTAACGTCTTTCCTACTTTTCACTCATTCAATTCGAAGAAAAGTTGGCAACTTAGGAAAACTTACTTCAAACTCTTGATGTTGTCAACTACTTGATACCGAGTTGAAAGTGAAACTCTTCCACCAACAAATATTAGTGTAAAACGAATATTTTTTAACAGAACTAAAGTAAGGACCTGGAAAATATTTTTTTCTCAAATTTATTATTTTTAGAGAAAAGATGTTCATATGACGGAAATTTCTAGGAAACTTACCAGAAGAGTGATTGCCCACAACCCTAACAGCACTTTGACGTCTAGAACACTTGTATCTTAAAGTTGGACTTTTTAGGAACAGTTCTGAGATTGCTCGCTAATCCAAAAAAAAAACTACGGTACAAGAAAAGTTAAACGAACTCACTTTTGAATATCGTCAAATAATAGCAAATGCCAAACACCTGAAAGATGTGTTCAGAAAAATAAAGTTGGTGGAGTACCTTTTTGAATTTTTTTCTACCGTTTTTTACTTCATAACCACTAATAAAAGTTCAGCAGGTATTTGGGACTTACACCAAAAAGTTGACCGGCTAGAAGAGCAGTCCACGGTCGGCGATGTTCATATGTACGAACAAAAGTTGTTGCGATAACTCTTTCTACCATACACTGCACCTCTTAAATTACTTCAATTTGTTTTTCGTACAAAGTTTTAAAAAAATAAACAAAGAATGCTATTGTATTTGCAGAACTCGGAACCCCAGCTGAGCTTTGGACCAGCGATTACCCTTTCCGGGACACATGTGTTATCCACTGTACCAATGAAGCCCTCGCTCTACCTTTCTCTCAGCCACTTTTATAGCCCAGCCGTACCATCAGCAATCAAAAAATAACTCGTATATAATGCTGAGATATTTGCAAAACTCCGGACCGCAGGTGCATGCGGTGGGGAACGAACGCATGAAATTGTCCTTACCGGGGAGTAGCGCACCTCACCACCACACCATCCGGGTCCTTCATTTTGCCTGTCTCTCAGCAATCAAAAAATAATAGGCAATAAATAGGAAATTAAACGCCGCTGTCCAACTCAATTTTTTTGGATATTTTTTTGAGGCAGTATAGTTTGAAATATTGAAGTGTCCTCTGCACGACTGCTAAAACTAATGTTTCGTCTGGAATCACGAATAAGTTGTTTAATTGCCTTTCCATTTTTCATTAAACATTTGTTTTCTTTAAAGAGGAGCACAGTTTCACGGATTAACATGCGATATTTATCCAAAAATGACAAACGCCTTAGAGAATTCTACATTTTTTATCGCCTAAAAGTACCATGATGATTTGCAGCTTGCTCAATAGGATGAACGTTCGGTGTTGATTTCAGAACCAGAACAGACCTTATACACGCTCGGAGACATTGCAGGAAACAGTATATGGATATTCTTTCTTTCCTGTAGCTGGATGATATATCTTCTGCACACGAATATTACCTGTATCACCTTTTCAACATTTTTCGGAATATGCCTGTGGGATTCTACCATCTTACAAATATGATTAGTCCACGGTTACTGACGCTTTAGGTCTTGCTAGCCATTGGCTTTGTCTACGCACACGTAGATATGTTAATACTTACATGATTGTCTAAAAGACGTTTATGGCTAGAGGTGTTCTACAATAAACACGCGGCTGTTGGTTCTATCTTCACCAAAACCCACTAAGCCTCCAAGCCTTCCATACCTCTGGTATCGGCGAATTAATGCTAGACCAATCTGAGTGAGAATGAGCAGTGACTAGGTACATCGTTAGGCCACTGCGAGTCACATTATTGCCCAATATTATCACTATTGATGTCCGATAAAGTACAATACATAAAGTATCTCTCAAAAACTGACTAGGGCTAAAAAGTTCATCCTTTAACCTTCTTTAGCGCCGTAACCTTCAGGTTTATTTGGTCACAGGTCTACATTCAAATATTTCGCTGCACTCTAGCGAGCTCAGTAGAATGGCCATAAACTCGATGCTTCAGAACTTTTTTTGAAGATCCATGAAATAAAACGTGGTGTACAGCGGGTCACAGAAACCCACAGGGCTACTGCTGAACGTGATAGGGGCAGATAGTGCGAGGAAAGCCCAGAAATTAGCGATTTCGTCGACCAGGAAGCGAAGGCTCTAGTTTTAGCCTCCCACCGCCTCTTCTAATCGACGTGTGAACACCTTTGCTCCTCTATCTCTATGATTGTAACCAAAATCGACTCGACCAGCGTTCTACGACATTTATAAGAAAATCCTAAAGTAGCCACCGGAACAACAAGCGAAGTGTTTGAAGACCATAGTGAAGCATGAATCAAAGGGAAATGATTCGAATGTCAAAAGTACTGAGATCGACGCACAAACTAGTGTAGCTGTATGCTAGACATTCTACTACGGGCTGCCACTTCATGGACTGTCCGTTGAAAAACAAATTATTTTAGCGGACAATCATTATCAATAGCAACAGCTCTGTATAGAAAGATCCGCTGAGTGAGGTTGCCTCATTCGAGTTTCGCTCATCCAACTCGACACGACGAAGACACCACTCCGAGAAAGCGAACAACTGTGGACCGTCGATTTGTATCATCGACTCTGATGGAGAGAGACGAAGACCCGACTAAAAGTTAGCTTAACAATCTAATGAGATTTAATGATTATTCACGCCAAGTCAAGCGAAAATCGGTTTAGTTTCTCCTACATGTAGATAACGTGACCGCTCACCTGTGTATGCGATATAGATGTATAAAATTCGGTGGATAATTGATATGTAATAATAAAATTCATTGTCGGCTCGATGAAAGACTTCCATTCCAAATCCGGCTACATTCATCGTGTTGCTTAACGTGTAGCCAAAAATCATCAGAAAAAACAATAAGCTGTAAACAGTTTGGTTACTTAAACGATTTGCCACTATAGCGTTGTACGTGCCCTATATTGTCTTCCTATGACTATTTCCAAAAAAAGCGACGTCTACAAATGATCCCAAAGACAGATAAAACAGCACATTATAGCACAAAAAGCTGCTTTTGGTACGATCTATGCTGTGCTTTTTTTCTATGTTAACACAACTTTACAGCTAAGCATTGTTTGTACTATTTATACTATTCCTCCTAACGGTTTACCGCATCATCGTGGTAGGGAGGTGTTCCTGGGAGTCGGGCGGCGACGTACATCAGGGAATTCGTTGATCTCCCAAGCTGAGTCTGGCGTTTCCATCAGAAAACCCAGATAAGGGTAAACCAATACCAGGATCCAGCTCCGTCCTAGTATCAAACTAGTCGCATGGTGGCAAATTTTTCCCTGATCCACAAGGGCCGCGACTCCTTGTGGTGGTAACCACTTAGGGCAGACTGGAGATTATGCTGGGGTGCGCACAACCGCTGAGAACGGACTGTCCAAGTATCCAAGCATTTATACTAATCATTTCCTATCTGTTTATTTTATTCACGGTTTAAAAACTGTTTTACCAATTATTTCATTAATAAATATAGTCTGATAGATCGCTCTCGACTTTGTAACCAACTGATTAAATGAATCTATGCTTCCATGGCAAAAGCTTAGTGGTAAGACAGCAGAGCTCTCTCTGATCAACATAGAACGTCGACTACTTTCGGTGAACAGCAGGATGTCTGAGAAAACTACTTTTGACCAGCATTTATTGTGTTAATGAGGGAGAATATAACTGACCATCTAGCCGCATCTAAACTCGCATATGATCCATAGATTCTGGCTAGAAGACACTTTTGGCGTCAAGTTTCAAAATTATATGTCTGCAAACGTTGGTGTGTTCGCTTATGTGCCGCTTTTGCCTACACGATAAATAGGGTTAACTGAAAATTAAGCGACTGAAGAGTGCAGATGATGTCGTTTAGAGTTACGCTCACCGAGAGCATTCCACGTCCCCTCCCACATTTCTTAGTAAAAGTGATGGAAACAAGTTGTCCATTCGCTGACTGTCCTCATTTTAAAATGACATTAGGTAAGACGAATACGAGGCTCCTATTATCGTGTTTCCTTTTAAGAAACATAACATGCAATGACTACGGTGACCCTTGCAACGCACTCACAGTAGCATCCGATAACTAACGAAGGAGTTGATAATTCATGCTGTTAATATTATATGCATCTGGTGGTGGCCCAGATGATGTGGCGGTGAAGTGCGCTACTCCCTGGTAAGGACAACAACGCGCGTTCGCTCCACACCGCATACACCTGCGGTCAGGCGTGAAAATGAACATAGTCGATTTCGATAGAAAAGAGGTCTAAGAATTTTTTAACCTCTTATTTAATGGGAAGAAAGGTTTTTAGTTGAACCTCAAAAAATCGATAAGCGTGAGGAAACGGATTTCGTTCTAATGCCCCTTTTGCACTGAACAAAATAAATATTTTCAAATGTCCTAGTTATGTATATTTTGTTAGAAATGTCAGCATGACGAACGATTTAGGTGCTCTGCCTTCATTGTTTCTACTACGCTTTCTGTCCTATCTAAAGATGCGCGGACCTGGACGTCACTCACACAGAAGTTTGGTGGCATGTCTTAGCCGGAAATAAGGTTTATCAATTGAAATTGAATTAATTCAATTATATAAACCGCCAACAAAAAATTTACGTGCACTTTCGGGCCCTTAAAGACGATGATATCAGTGAAGGCAGTTTCAGCCTCGGCTTCATTTCTAAAGCTGTTCTCGCGCAAGAATTTGGCACGATTGCTTGAAAAGAATCGGTTATTGGAAGACGAGAGCCTGATGAGCATAGTAGAGATGGCAGAGGTTTGTGGTGATTTTGAGGTGCTTCACCACTTGTTATCACCCCGAAGGATTGGTTTATTTTTGCTCACCAACGTAGAGATCACTCGATGAAGCTTATAGTACATTCTTTCCATTTGATGCTAGTAAATTATTGGCGTATTCACTCCACCTGGATTCAGGAAGTCGTACTTCTGCAACGTGGGGCGTGCTTAAGGCAGTGGTTAGAGGTTTTTTGAAATGCATAAGTAGCCGTTGATTCGATTCCGCGCTGAACTCCACAGGTCTACCACCGCTCCGGGTTGGAAAAATTGATCTCGCAGTTGTCTGGGAGTACAGTGGCACTGACTTTGATAGATATATCGGTGGGCAACCGCATGTCATTATTTAAGAAAATATGCATTAAGTCAAAGTTGATGAAGTCGTATATATAGCAAATCCCTCAGAAATTCATCAAAGCAGATGGAATTATTCTCGATCCCTTTAATAATCTGACATAATCCTTTCAAAAATAGGGTTTGATAATGCACGAAGAAGATCTAGGGTCACCCTTCCGGTTTGGTCTGAAGTCTAAGTTTTGCAAAATATCTCAGTATCATTGTGGTTGCTCTCGGGTGAAAATCTTTGCTTCCACCAAACTCTTCATTTCATCGTCGTTAGAAGCGGAAGTACTTTTGTGGGGTGCCTCATCTTTAAGGTCGAATTCACCACGACGACCTTTTCCAAAGCAGCGTTTCACTGCGCGTTAACACTTCATTGGCCCATGATACTTAATTGGTGCTTGAATAGACCGTCCTCAATGGTTGTGCGGGCTCCAGCATAATCACCATCTTTCAGAGATTTGCTGGTTAGGCTATTGTGGTTTCTTTGAGTCCTGAGGTCGGCTTGGTCAAAGTTTGCCCCAGGTCTTCACCACGACAGGCAGTCCGCAGCCCATGTGGATCAGAGGGAGATTACCCACCACGCGACTTTGATACAAGAACGTGGTGCATTCTGGTTTTGCTCTTAGCTAGACTTCTTGATGGAAACGTTGGACTCCTTCTTAGCTTGTGAAACCCCACCAGGGGATGAATTTCTCGCTGTACGTAGCAGTCCGACACCCAGGATCACCTCCAGCCATGACGAGGCGGTAAACCGTTGGGAGGTTCATTTGTCCTATGTCTCCTTAATGTTTTGCGGAATTTGCAACGCTCATATTCGAGCTGCGAATCGTAGAAGTAAACTTATTGAAATAGCTTGTTTGATAAGTTATAATTCAATTCTACGTTTCAAAAGTGAAAAAATGAGATTAGCACTGATATATAAAAGTATGGTATTCAGAAAGGAATTATGGCTTGAGCACATACGAAAAAATAGGGCGACAAATCGAACATTAATTTTTGAGCGACCTGATAATCAGTGAGATCAAGTCTAGCAACGAGGTGGAGCATATGGGTGATCCTCTTTTACCAAATCCCGTGAAGAAGAATCGCATTAGCTTCAAAGACACAGTGGAACGATTACGGTGACCAGAGCCAAACTTCCCCACGAAACTTTCAAAAAAATCAAAGATTCTCCAGAATGAGTAATCGACTAGGTTGCATGGGTATTTTAATCGCACTACTCTCTCAAACGTGCTCGTGTGGTCGGAGGCGCCCTGCACTGCATATGGCATAGATCCCAGCGTCCCAGGCTCGCCAGGCCTTCCATCTCTCCGGGGTCGGCAACCTGATGCCAGGCTTGTCTGACAACCGTCTCTATGATTGTTTGTGCAGCTCAGAAAACTGTATGATCTGCCCCAAGAGGAGAGACGGGGATTGCACGAGTTCAGGTACAATATACTCGATCTCGTGTAAGGCGTTCAGTGAGGAATATATTGGGGAAATCGGTAGACCGCTTTGTAGCCGCATAAAAGAACACTTAGATGGGAAGGCTAAAATTCGTAAAAAAAAAAACTCCTCTAGGCACGCATTGGAGATAAAAGCACTATGGCTATGATTTTGAAGTGACAGTGCGGATCCTAGCACAGGAATCGAAAACATCAACGCGCAAAACCCTTGAGGCGTTTTGGATAGATTTCAAAAATCTAAAGATGAACCAGAAAGACGAATACATCACTATCGCACGTGACCTGACGCCGTATTTCAAAATGATATTTTGACCCCTGGCTGTGCCCCGCTGGTGACACCACGTACACAATGTGTGGGCCAGTCCACTCGTAACATCGACATCGTAACATAACGGATTATTTTTCCGTTCAATTTGGCGTCTATTTAAAAGTTTGACCTTCATTTATAATTTAGACTTTTTTTCACCGAGTAATCAAAGTATTCTTATATAAAATACGTCCAGACTCTGAGGAAGGCGAAATCGCCGAAACGTCAGCCAACGAGAAGAGCAGCAACAACACCAACAACGACAACAACAACGAAAACATAGACCAACCTCTCATCAGCTAAAGAAGATCAGTTTGTAAGATAATACAAATAAATATACCAACTATCTATGCCAAGGTTTGTAGAAAGTCAGACTTTTGAGTTACTTTTATTTTATTTTACTCTCTCAAATCCTTCGAAAACAAGCGAGCAAGCAGGTGACGCAGGTGTTTCGCAATGTGTAAATTATTTTTTACAGAGTTGGAAAACGAACTCGATTAGTCATTGGTCGACGCAGCTGCCATAAATCACTTACTTCAAGCTTATTGCAGTTTCTTCAGGCTAAAAACAATTTCCGAGATAAAAAAAGTTAATAACATAATTGGATATGGTACCGTGCACCGTCTTTCGGAATTTTTTTAATACTAGTAGTTTAGAAAATGCGTACCTGAACAATGGATGATATGCATTCCGATTCAGAAAGTGCACAACGGTCACAGTCGAGAATCCGCAAATGGAAATGCAATAGGAGACGATCATCAAGCTGTTGATGATCGTTTCATTACTATCAGAACAGAATGGTCTCATCGAGTGATGATAGCGATAATCTGTAAAGATACTACCAAAAACCAAAGTCCTAATGAGAACGTCATGCAGTTTTTCGACAAGGCCATAACAAGATGGTTTTCGAAGAAGAAGAAGAAGTAAAACAACAGTTGTGTACGATAAAGTAGCGAAGTAAATAGGAAGTAGGTTTCCTTTAAAAAATACATTGCACTCAATATTCTTACTGATTATGGCTTTCCTACTGAAAATTGTTGTGTTCAACTTTACAAGAAAGGGCAACCTTTACTAGTGAATAGAGATGCCTATGAGCAAATGTCTCATTTGAAAATATAGCAATCAAAAAAGCAATCAATAAATAATCAACAATTCATGTACTCAAAAAATAACTAAATGATGAAATGATGCAACTGGAGCTAGGGATGACATTGTTACGGTCAACATTATGAGTGACAATATAATCTCACTAATACAATGCCTCAATAAGATGCTAAACCTGTATATGAAGAAAGTTACCTAACACTTTGCCAGTAGTTATTCTTAGCCCTATCACTACCGCCGCCAGCTTCGTGTATCTGGCGCGCCGTACTGTGTTGTTGAAGTACAATCGAAACGCACATTGATAGCAATATGCACTGTCTGCGGGCCCTCTCATGGGGCACAGCCCACGCCCACAGTTTTCTTGAGATTATTGTTCTACTGTTTTTCTTCCTCACATATTTTTCGTGTCTCTCCAACTTCTAGCTACCCGGTATGATATTCTGCTCTTGCTCCTATGTTCTTTGACCATATCTAACTCTTACGTATGGTGAAAGGAAAGTCGCCGATCATCCACCAATAGTGATATGAACATTTAACAGATTTGTTTAATGCAGCCACTAACTGAATCCTCTTCTCTGCCTTTTTCTCAATCAATTTTTTACTCTACCTCTGCTATCAGAAACCACCCGTCAATGGGAATTATGTTCGGGGATAAATCGGCACTGAACCCAGTTAAGCTGACGCTGTAGACCAGAGCACAATGTTTTAACTTTTCTGTCTGTCGTATTTGTTTTTTTAGAGGAATCATGTTAGGAAAACGCGTCGGTTGGTGCAGTGGACACCACGTAAGCCCGTGAACCCTCGGTGCAGGTTCGAAGAGCTCCCTAGATTTTTTCCGACTATTGCTCATATCTCAGAATCTTTAGAGTAGTATCTCACGTAATACTCCGCCGTAGAAAAAAAAGTTTTGTAAGTTGTAGAAGGAATGCCACAATGCTTGCTTTATGGGTTTAGTATCCTCCCTTTCAGTGCTATACCCATGATTCATCACAGCGAATGGAAATGAAATACGAGGTTTGTACATATGAAATGGCCGATTTTATTGTGTTAAATTTTCATGTAATTTTTAATAACTATTTTTAAAGCACAAAGCTTGCTCCTTCTACATCCAATGTTCGTTTTTTGAGATTTATTATTTTAACATTTTTATAGGCTTTAACTTTAGTATGAATCAACCTGATATGTGTGTCGCCTCTTTGTACGAGTGGAAGAGTGGCCATAATGCCCCAGCAGGAGTTCCATCATCAAGTTTGGGGTGAAGACAGTGTTGGTGGATCAAGAGTGCAAGCATAACCACAATATTGCTGAGATATTTGCAAGACTCTGGACCGCAGGTGTGTGCGGTGGGGAACGAGCGCGCTATTGTCCTTTCCGGGGAGTAACACGTTCACCACCACATCATGTGGGTCCTTCGTTTTACCTGTCTCTCAGCTAGTTCTATCGATCTCTTGCCATCAGCAATCACACGTCAGCGGAATTGATCTGGAGAACCCAAATCGCCAATGACCCCAGTATTGTAGCAGGCAATAAATTGAAAAACTGACGCTATGGTGATTGTTTGGTGATCTGCAGTCAGGCTGATTCATCAGAGATTTTTGAATCCGGGTGAAGCGATTACGGCAGAGAAGTATTCCAAGCAAGTCAATTATATGCCCCGTAAACTCTGGCAACAACAACCGGCGTTAGTCAATAGAAAAGGATCAACCCTTCTCCACGACAATCCCGGCCTCACAATGCAGAACGAGTGCTGCAGAAGTTGAACGAGTCGGACTACGAAACTTTGCCTCATCCCGCATCTTCACCAGATCTGTCGCCTCACTTCTTCGAGCACGTTGACAACTTCCTGGGCGAGAAATGCTTCACCAACAACGATGACGTAAAATGCTTTCAACGAGTTCATCGGTTCCAAAGCTCCAGGATTTTGCGCAACTGGAACAGTTAAACTTCCTTCTCGTTGGCAAAAATGTACAGATTCAAATAGTTTTCATTTTGATTAATAAAGTTTTGCATAAAGCAAGTTATGATGTATGCATATATGTAGATTGATATAGATATATATTACCTCGTTCGGAAATAAATGAGCGTTTTTAACTACATTATTTATGACGTCATAACTTGCTTCATACATGCATATATATATATATATATATATATGCCTTTCAGCAAAAATGTGATAGTCTGCCATACTAATGGCCATAAAAAGATGTATGCATACATGTATATGTAGTAGAAAGCTCAGCTGTAAACTACTTCCATGCCTTATTCTGTTCAAATAAAAAGGTAAACGGCACAACACACAGTAATAGAGAAATATATTAGGTTAGCACTAATTGTGAAATTATAATACTTGATAGTGCACGGCATTTTAACAACACCGGCGAATAAAGGTAAATTGTAATGCGAAAAGTTGAAATAAATGACTTTCTTGACTGCGGATACAGAGAAACGAATCGGAAGAAAGAACTGTTGGGACTTGCAGAGTATATGTGAAAAAGGGGTTGTGTAAATGGCGCCAAACAATAAGGGGAATTAAAAACTGACGCCTCACGAATCTCCATTACATGGGGAATCTCAAGCCGGTTAGTCGTGTTGTTACGTATCGCGTCCCCACGTGGCACATGATGGTTAATTGCGGGCCAAAAGCGACCATTGCTTTTGGAGACGCTAGTGGATCCACGGGATGGAGTTCCTATTTCTGCTGCGCCGATTTGGTACAGACTTTCTGCATTTACGAGCAGTATTCATGCATACGTGTGTGATTGCGTTTTCTTTTATGTGGATTGTATGCTACGAGTTAATTTGGCCAAAAGCCTTCAAGCGAACGAAAAGGGAGCACATGGGAAGTGGTTAAAAGTCGCCTCCAACCAATAAGTTTCCTGATCACTTTGGGAGAGGCTGGCAAACTGCTTGCGAGTATACCCAGCTGCCCTGTCTAGAGCTCAGCAAGGTATACGTGGCAATAAGAAGCCAAACACAGTAAAAGAAACGGACCTTATTCTCCTAGACCGGAAAAAGCCCCAATTCGGCAGCGTTGGGAAGGACGAGTACGGAGGAAGAACTGAAGTGAAGAATGCAGACTTGGTAATGCAAGCAGGATAAGGTACGACGTCATCGGCCTGGCTGAAATGAGAAGAAGCCACCCATCTTGAGCCGTCAATGACAACGGAGAAGAGCTGTTAATTAGAATATCTATGTGTGTGCTTTTACGATTTATTATCTGATGCGAGGTTAGCTTAGATGATCATATTGTTGTTGTTGTCAGTGTTCAGTGGCTGACGTTTCGGTGACTTAGCCTTCCTCAGAGCCATGCCGTCGGCCTAGTCGTGCGTTGTTTCCCGGAAGCGTTTTTTGTACCCAGAACAGGCGACAGTACGGTATTCGGCGCCGACGGCATTCTTGTCAACACGAGTCTCTCCATGAATATCGATCCATTTGGACAACCACCTATCCACTCGAACGTCCACGATTGAAGAGATGTGGATCAGAACCGGCGTTGAGAATCTTTGTTCCCTATGCTCCGGCATTAACCGATACCGAAGAGATGTTCTATAATGATTTGACGAGGTTCTGCAGAGAAAACCGTACATTCTTGGAGCTCATCACTGAGGATTTTAACTGTAAAATTGGACCCAGATAAATGTCTGAAGAAAGGCTTATCGGGATCCACGGATTAGAATGGAATGACTGGGAGCGGCTGTCTGAGTTTATAATGGCCACCACTATCCATTCATGGTAATTCGCAATTCCATGAGCTATCGCCACCCTCAACGCTGGACGTGGGAGTCTCCCAGTGGAGAGTATTATAACGAAATAAACGAAATCATTGTAAATCGAAGGTTTTGTCTTGCCGATGTCACTGTTCTCCCAAAATTCTACACGGTATCAAACCATCTCCTCCTTCGTGCAAGTTTCTATTTCTCGCGGAAAGTAGAAAAAGCCGCCAAATTCAAACAGCGAAATTCCAAAACCACCATAAACTGAAACTTAATCAATTCATTAGTCGGTTGCTGGGAATATGCAGTTGTCGATAACATCAACGAAGAATACGACCGGCTCATTCAATATCTTCACATTAGCACTATGAAAGCTGAGAGTTCAAAAATCACCAAGAAACGTCTGTCTCCAAAAACAGTCGAGCTAATTCTCCAACGTAGAGCAGTGCGAGATATAGACAACCGCCAACTCGCGTACGAGCATGCAGAACAATGCAGACCAGCGATAAAAGAAGATCTTAAAGAGAGAAGAGCAGTAGTGATGGTCGAGGGTGCAGAGGCTGGGAAAAGCATTCGTAAAGCCCACCGAAGCTTCACGAATCACAAGACCAAGATGATTGTTCTCCGGCGCCCAGACGGAACATTTACGGCGTCCAGAAAGGCAATGCAGAAAACCATTCACGAATACTACTCAGATCTCTTCGAAAACCACGTCCCGTCTTACGAAATAAAGGAGGATGGATATGTTGTACCATAGGTTCTCCCTTCCGAAATCCGACATGCCATTTCGTCGGTGGAAAATCGAACAGCTCCAGGTCCGGACAGCATAAGATCTAAACTCCTGTAAGAACTAAACTCCTGAGCATAAGATCTCCTCTCTTACTTCCACCGATTTAAAGAAGACCTTTGACTCAGCTGAGATAGAAGCAGTCATGAAAACCCTGGTCGGTCAGGGAATCTCTACTCACTATATAAAAATTCCTCGTCAGATAAGGTGAGCCAAAGACGTAATGTGTATAAACAGCAACCGCTGGGCAAGAGCAGTTAGTGATTGGATTCCTTGGGATCGCAAGCGTACTGCAGGAAGATCACCAACTGGATCGTCAGAGTTCTTGACGAAAGGCCTAGGAAAAAGATATGAAGTTGAGCGAGTTCCTGAAGCGAGCAAAGCCTACTGGGCTACTCCTGCAGCGATAGGTAAAAAATGGAAGAATTACTGGAGCCCGCTCGATTTATTCGACGATCAACGTGATTACACGTGATACAGGTGACAGGTGGAAAATTGGTGAGAGCAACGCAAACGCTTAATAAAATTTGAGTCATTTCCATTTATGGCAGAAGGGAAGTATATGTATCGAAATTAAATTGAAATGCAGAAGGAAAGGAGAAAGGAACGACAGAGAAAGAATGAAAGAAAGGGTACAAATACTGATCCAAAAAATGGAGAAAAATACCAAAGAAAGCAGCTGAAGGAAGTTGACCGACTTGTGGTTATTTCCTTCTCATTTATGAATATGTGTTACTGACAAGTAGTAAAAAAGGCGGTGCTTTGAACAATTAAGGAATGAGAGACGCATAACGTAAACATCGTGGCCATTTGAAACAAGTGGCTCGTTGTTCTGTTGATATGGCGACAATCAATAATCATGTGTTAAAATTCACTTGTGACTTACAGTAATAGACATAATAATGACTACTGCGAAGAGCATTTTGGGTGTAACATAATTCATGACGATGACTGATTAGTTTTCTTTAGTGCACTTGTAATGCTCAAAAGCAACCAAAAAAAGGCCTCGCTTTACAGTTATCAAAACTTGGAAAGACTTGGAGGCGGTTTTTTTATATAATCGCTTGTCTAGTTCGCATTGTCCAAACAGGGGCAAGTTGGTATAGCTGGTATGACAGTTTTATGGTATACTTTGCTACTGAGGACTTCTCAATTTCGCTTGTGGAAATGTACTCTGAGTAGAAATTGTGCAAGCATTACAATCGTTTAAAAAAAGAAAGCAATTTTTTAGATATTGAAAAAAGAGTTTTATTTGAAGATACAGAGATTCAAGCGCATTAATGTTATACACTGTGCATTTTTTTTTCAACACATGTGTGGCCGAGAGCGATTTAGATTTTCAGCCGTAAGAAGGCAAATACGTTTGAGGACAAGATCTGGTAGGGTTTCACTTTTATACACTCGATAGACAACTTTTGTTATTCAGTCATATGAACCTGAATAAAACCGAAAATAGTAGAGGCAGTCACGCGGTGAACAACTGTGGAGTCCCAAACATAGAAACTGATGCATGCTCCTCCCAGTAAAACCTTCAAATAAAAGAAGAACAATCACATATCTGTTTTAATTCAGCCACCTGTTTCTTCATTGGACCATTACTTCAGATTTAGGCGCTTATAATCGCAAGCATTACTATCTATGCAAAAAGACAAAATGAGTGTTGTTCCGACATTTTGTGGTAGATTTGATAGATATAATAGACCTGGGAACTGTCCCCTGATCTATGTGGTCGAGGAGTTACCGTATTCATGTAGGGAGGAAAGTCACGTACATGAAGTTTCAATTCACAATGATAACTTTCTATTTGCTGCCTACTATAATTTTTCATGGAAGGGTATAATGCAAAACTCAGCCACTATAATGTATATTTTATGTACTATATATATATGTATATATTGTACCCTGCCGTGAAAAGTTGTAATAGGCAGTAAATAAAAAGTTAGCATTGTTATTTCAACAACACCCTCAGCTTAACTGGGTTCATTGCTTATTTGGGCTTCCCAGATCAAGCCGGCACGGATGATTGCTGTTTGCACTATTCGACAGAACTAGCTGAGAGACAGGCGAAGCGAAAGACCCGCATGGCGTGGTGGTGAACGCGTTATTGCCCGGAAAAAGTAACCTGGCGCTCGTTCCTCACCACAGATACCTATGGTCCGGAGATTTGTAAATATCTCAGCGTCACAGATTTCAGATCTCAGTAAGAATTATGCCTTTGCAAGGAATACCCATGCAATACATGCGTGGGCTTTGGCTCAATGCCACGCAATTCGCTAACGAAATCGTTTTCAGTCCTAGAATCTCAATGTGGAACAAGATTTGGCGTGAGGGGTAAACTGATTTCATTTCTTGGTAACCCGTTGCAACTTATTGTAAAAGCAAAGAGGAACTCGAGCTGGCGCATATAGCGTACTCTTTAGAGGTGTTTTCAATACATACGGGATCAGTCACTCGTTCAAGCCCGTTCACCAGGCTTTCTGTCTATCCGGTTCAGCAAATGGCAAACAGGTTTGTCTAGGATGATAAACGCTGTCTTGGTGCATCAGTAAACCACCGCGAGCTCTTGTATAGAACAGATATGGGTCTTCTCCACAGTACTACGCATAGAGTCGTATATGTCGCATCACTTAGGGATCTTGTGACGCTAAACCCATTAATGTCTCCATTTGCTGCTACACAAAGCACACTGTGGTTTCGTCGTCTTAAAAAAATCTAGAGTAGTAAATGGACGATAATACAGGTAGTTAACGTAAGCTGCGAGCACGACAGCTTTATTTTGTGGATGTTTTCTATACACTATTTGTACATGTATTTGTATTGTACTGTACAAGTTCGTTTTCTGAGCTGGTATAATAAGGCATAGAAGAAGACGCTGCTACCTTTATCTGTTCTATTCAGCAGTGTTAAGTGATGATCTTTGTTTAGTATTTGCTATAACACCACATGACATTTCCATTCCATCTGTTCATTAGGTTTTCATTGCTGAGCCTCTCTAGTGAAAAGCACATAAAGAAATTTTTCAGCTCTAAATATGAAAGTTTGCATACTTTGTCGAAATCGTACATAATCCTTTCTATTAATCGTTGAACGATGGCACCTCTCATAACACCCAGGTGTTTGAAGCGTTCGTCGAAAAAAGAATGAGAGGAGGTAAGCTAGCACGAGAGTGATGAACAAGTTTATTTGGCTAACGTTTCGACATAGTTGTTTTAGCTCATGATTCCAGAAGACGGTCGTAGATGGCCCACAGTCGCTCGTGTTCTCGATGTGGCGCCTTCGCCGTTAAACCGAGACGGATCTTCTTTAAGGGTGTACTGCTCGAGTGAAGCGATCTCACCCGGCAGCACTGTTTTGGACAAGGCGGCTGTTGTTGGTAATGATCATCCGTCGATAATACTTTGCTTTTCAAAGGACGAATCATCCTGTAGCAGTCGGTATTAGGTTACCTAGAACATAGCAAAAAGCAAAACAACACTTTTCAAACCGACGGTCATTTAACTTTGCCGTTAATAATTAATACCTTCCTGAAAGAAGATTATGCTTATGCAGAAGATTATACAGTGAAGAAGATTCGATGCGTTACAGAGGAGAGGACGCATCATAGAGAAGACGAACTGCTTAAACACTCTAGACCACCTGTTCGGATCATCGGCTCTGAAGAAAGCGAACACGTAGAAACGTCTACCGAATCAACCGTTTATCAACTTCTTGCTAGCCTATCATTAGAAGAATACGTTTTATTAGTTATACCGAGGCTAAAGGAATGTTGATTTTCGAAACAATGAGAGGAAGTGTTTACTGTATAAATGGCATTCGAGTTTGAAATGCCAGATGCGTTCAAAAATGTTAGTATCAGTAAGCGTTCGGAGCAACGTTCTCATCATTTCTAAGCAGTTTTTTATCAACGTCAATCAAAACCAAACGTTTATCGGCATACTCTCTCTTCTTGATTGCATCTACGTCTTTTCAGTGTTTTCTCGAGCTGTCATTCCAGTGCATCATCAAGCAATCCTATCATTTTGATTTCAGTAAGGAAAAGGTGAGTTAATAATCACTGAAGGTTCGCAGAAACCAATTTTAAGCTCTGCTCTTAATGTCATCGAACATCTGACATCGACTCGGGAATGAGACTCTCCTATAACGAAATTTTATTCTGAAATAAATATTTTTAATGATATAGAGGTCAGAACCTGAAAAATATCCTTTTTCCTAATTTCTTAGTTTGTAGAGAAAAACAGACGAGAATAAAGCGCAGAGAACGAAAATCACTCGGAACGAGGTCAGACGTAGGAATATCGTGTAATGTCAGTGGAGCAATGTCATCTAAAGGACCTGCTCGTTAATGTAAGAGTCTTTATAAATATTCTTTATCGACAGGACAACACGAAGTTGATAGGATAAACTGTATTCGAACAATGTTTCGACGTATTCGCCTTTATTAAAGCCGATAATCCGATTCGATGGTCCACAGTCGTCCGTACTGTTGATGTGGCGTCCTCGTTGTCGTATTGAATCGAACCTCTTAGGAGGAGTAGCACTCAAATGAGGGAAACTCACCTACTAGCGCTCTTTTATACAGCACAATTGCAAATGCTCGTATTTTCCAGTGACAAAAGTTCCTTTTTCAACGGACAATCTATTCTGCCCCAGTCGGTACCATTTTCAGCTGGCAGAAACCGTAATAGTGCTTCAAAAGCACACCTTCTTTTTTAACCTCAGTATGAACCTAACCTTTATAAATACTTCATAAATTGCTTAAAAAATAAAATGACTCAAAAATAAATGAATAACATAAATATAAAGGGCAGCAGAATAGCTCGCTAGTGAACAGCGCCAAATGAACTGCATAACGGATAACCTAAAAGAATATGGTAATTACTCATGCACAGGATAAATCATGGCTAGTGTTTACGAAGTAATGCTTCGTTAAGTGCTAGTTGATACAATATTAAACACTGCAGTCTAAACCGTTTTCATGAATACATATCATTATTAGTGAACGATCAACAGCTGCTGTTCTGTGTAAGAGGTGCACTCCAGATTGAAGTTCTGATACCGGATGAACTCCACTCGAAAATATTCAACTCGATACGACTACGAAAGACCCATCTCGCAAGGACGAACAGCTGTGGGATAACTAACTCTGATAAAGGCTATGAAGAAGACGAAAACGACGAAGTGTTAACTGAATTAGACTTCTATAAAAATCCAGTGTCACGTTTATGTGTTCCTGGACCATCTGCTGGCCATCAAGGATGGACATCCACGCTCGCACGAATGTTGGGACTATCCATGCTCTTGCAGAATCAGTATATTCAATGTCAGAAGAGGGAAATTTATGATGAAAAGTGTGTAGCAGGATGTGAAATGCCGACTAACAAAGAAATGATATAGGACAAAACGATCAGCATTAATCTATCCTTTTGGGATTTGTCATTAACTCGATCTCATTAACCAAGGCAGAGGTGATGTAATGCATTTTTCCTCTCAGTGATTACTTCTCAGAACTTACAAATGCATCAAATAAATATTTTTGACATCCTAGATAGGCCTAGCACTAGTTTGCAGTACCGACCGGAATGGGAGGATTTATTTACTCGCAGTGCAGAATCGAACCAAATGGCAAATTTTTATCTTAGGACGCCTACAACTATTGCTATACAAGCCTATTACGTGACTATGAAAAACAAACGATGGAGTTCTTGGCGTAGAGCTGTCCACAAGGGATGAACTATACATTCAACTTCATCAATCATCGTTAAAATTTGTTAGGGTTCCTAAATTCATATCTGGTTTATATAGTGATTTGTAGTAACCTACCAATGTATGAAATTAGGGCACCTGTTCTCCTAGAGAGGTCTCCTGTCAATTTGCCCACCACGGGTCGGTTAAAGGCTTGGTTAGCCGGACGCTGGATCAAACAAAAGACTACATGGTAGGGTGGGCAAATCACGATCAATCGATGTTTTCCTTCAATAAGCAGACACAAGGTTGTTATTATAGAATTTATTAGGATACAATAGCTGACGACTCGGCGGTTTCGCCTTCTTCAGAGCCCATATATTAGTCTGTGCGGCTGCTGTCCACCAACTAACTTTATTACTTACAACAAATAAACGGCTCTGAAGAAGGCGAAACCGCCGAAACGTCAGCTATTGTATCCTAATAAATTCTATAGTAACAACTTCGTGTCTGTTTATTGAAGAAAAACATCGAATTATCAATTATTGGCGAGGTTGAAGGAAAGTCGGTTTTGGCAAATCACGATCGATTAAACGGTTTTTATTCCAAATATGGTTGTTATGTTAAAGTTTCAGACAAGTTAGATTCGTCAACACTCTTAACGCGGTGACAATTTCTATTCAGATAAAGTTTAGGTGGGACATAATGTGAAGTATAACGACTTCAGTCGTTATGCGTTAACTCTTATCTACTTCTTATCCTTTTGAACTTCGCCATGTTGAACAAACAAAAGTGCTCAGCAATAAACAGAAAACCTGCTTTGTTAGCTGAATGCACTTTAACTTATGATCTGACGCGAAGTAATTTCCAAAACACATTAGCGTGTCGCCACTTTTTCTAACTCATTCAATTGTAATTAGTATTGTTAATTGAAAAAGTGTAGAAAAGCGACATTCATAGCAATAGATATTAAACATGAAACTGGAAAAGATATTTAAAAAATATTGATTTACTATGAATATTGTTCTACGCTGGTTTTACTCATATTTTTAAACCACAATAAGGTAAATGAGTGGCGTATTTAGCGCAATGGCTACATGTGTCGCGAGATCATTGGCTTGATTCCGCGCTTTGGTCTATCCAAGTTCTCTATCTTCCGTAGTCTGCAACTTGTCTTGTTTAAGAAAAACACTGACTGAATATGTAGATGTTCGCAAACAACTCAATGTATAAGCCTAATATCCAGTCGACCACTTCCATTCGTTGTAAAACTTCGAAAAATAATGGCATAGGAAAATTTAACGACGCTTTCAGTCCTATTCCTACAGTGTGACAATTCTCTATCAAATTTCTAATGAAATAAATAAATCCTAACAAATTAGCCTAAAATAATAAGCTGATTCTCTACCTGATCATACTATAATTCCAATAATCAACAAGCAGTGGGTGAGGAGCAAGGACAAACTGCCCACTAGTTTCTGTTGCCGCACTTACTTCTTCTAAGATGTGTAAGCTACCTTTTCGGAAAACGAGAAGAGAAGAACCACATTTTGGGTTTTTTAAAACTCTTATCCGAAAATTTTTATAGCATTTCAACCGTCAAATAGAAAGCGGAACTAATTCGCTTGATCAATGTCGAAGTTAGTAGGAAGTCGGTCATGGAAATTATGAAGCAGCAAAGATAATAATTGCTTTAAAACAATTCTGAAATTCTCTAAGCAACGACTGATATGGAAATATTTCATTTCTACTACGAACAATTGCTGATGGAGTTGCCAAGAGAAAAAAGATAATTAAGTAACGTCTTCTCTTTCATTTGGATTTCTTAGAGGGGGAATTTGTCGATCGGTAATTGTAACGTATCAGTGATAAATGTATAGAACTAGGTAGAGCATGGATAAAATGGCGGCAGCGTAATGCTCTAGGCTTTGATCAATTCTTGAGAGATGCTCCATGCTTTCGTCTTCATCTAACATCGTTGGAGGTAATTAATTTCACACCTGGTCTCTATGATGACTCTCTATGGGCTACCAATGTATAAACTCGGAGCATTTCATTCCTTTCTGCGATGTTGAAGACATCTACCATAAATTCTCCAACGCTCATCGTATTAGTCAGAAAATAGCCGAAAGCCACCAGAAAAAACAAAAACATGAAAATAAACTCCTTATTGAAACGATGTTGTTTTTCTCAAAACATTAGTGTATCCGCCATTTATTACCGTCCTCAAAGCATTTTCAAAAGAAAAAAAAACGCAACCGAATGACTTTAAATGGCCTGAAAAACAACATTGCAGAAATATTGCCAACCACTTTATCTTAAGTGTGCTTTTCTTTACATTACAACAAGTTTCTTGTCAGCTAATCAAAGGAGCGGTTATTGCTCTAGAAAAAAATTCAGTTTCAAGACAACAAGCCTACATCGTAATAACGATGGCCTTCAACTGTCTGCATTCAAGTTAAGATGATTATTTCAGAATTGCAGAAAGGACCACTATCCCTTGAAGCGCAGACAGAAGAATAGATTCACCACAACGGCGAGAGCGGAATCATCCACGGCTGCTGTTCTAATTTTTCGATAGCGAAGCTCACCTCTTCCTAAATCACGACAGGAGAGTTTGTGGACATAGCTACACTCGAACATCCAAGAAACGCTACGATCACAATTAGTATAATGGTTTATCTTTCTACACATGAAAAATGTAATCTCTTCAAAATTAGCGTGCTGATCGACTTACTTCGAGAGCCTTATAGCAGCATCGAGAATGTAGTATAGAGAGCAAAACCTCGTTCTCTGTCTCCTTTAGTTAGACTCTAGTACTGTTTCCACCTTAACGAACGTCTCGTCAACATGAACGTTGTGTATGCAGAAAAAAACATTTAGATAATAACTACAACCGGCTTAGAAAAGGAATTACTGGTTGGGTTCGAAAGAATGCCATGTGAACAGAGTAGAGAAACTGTTAATTAGAAAGTCAGACTTTTTCTTGAAAACCCTAGAAAAGGAAATTAATCTCGATTCCCTGAATCAAATAAGATCGACCTAGCACTCGTGACAAATAGTGACTTCAGAGACACTGCTCTCTCGAAACCCTGATAATTAAGGAGAGAATTGGCGATGCAGGTGCTAGGTAACGTGTGAATTTACTGAATCAGAAGACCTAAAATCTCGACTAGTCATTGATCTATGCAATCAACAGAGGACGTATGATTAGCTTCAACACTACACACCGATTTTTCTCAAAGTCATTTAATACCAATAGTTTAGAACACGCACATCTGAATATCGGAAGATATGCATTCCGATACAAGAAATGGACAGTGCTCACAATTTAGAAACAACTCACTCAAAAGTTTAGAATATACGGAGGTCCAGTAGGAGACGATCGTGAACAGTATGGCGAACGTCTCCTATTGTACTAAGCCTTATCTCCTAAAGTTATGAAAGTACTTGGCTTTGTAGACTGTGGGCCAATTTGACATTTTCAGGCTCTGAGAAAGGCGAAGCTGCACCGATTTGGCAAATACTATCTGTATTTGCTATATCGCTCTGGGGCGTGGGATTTCCTCGATGCCTACCCTGAGAAGCTACAGTTTCGTAACCATTTGAAATGGCTATTTGCCGCGCCAGTTTCGAGGATTCTTCCCTCTGCTCTCTACCTGTGCATACGCTGGCGGCGGTTCGAAACATATTTCTTATAAGCGCTCTTTTAGTCTGTGAGGGATGAGAGGAGCGGTAGTGAACCACTATATTCTTACTGCTTGGCTTTCGATACCATTTTGTGTTGTAGCCGTTCTCGGATAGGTTAATTTGAAGGTTTAGAAATGGAAGCCAGTTTTCTTTCGGTTTCTCACGGGTGAATTTTACGTACTCTGACTGTTCATTCAATAACTTAAAGCATTTGTCCATCTCCTCTTGTGTGGAGCAGATGACAAAACAATCATCTATATACCTACAGTAGAGTAATGGCGTGAGATCGATTACTGGTGCTTCCACTTTAGACATAAAGGCAACGGCAAGGGTTGGTGCCAGTCGCTGTCCCATTGCCAACCCTCTAATTTGCGCGTAATATTTCCCGGACCATCTGAAGATCGAGCAGTTTAAACAGACCTTCAGGAGGACCATAAGCTGCTGAATCGAAAAGCCATACATGTTAATTGCTCATTCGTGTTTCTCAAGAAGCTCACGGATGGCTTGCATTGCGGAGTCGTTCGACACGTTAGTGTAAAGAGCGGTAACGTCGAACGACTCCATAACGTACGCGCTTTTGGGACGTGCGTTACGCAGACGGTCTAGGAACATTTGGGTGTTCGTGAGATGGGCTGGTGAGTAATGGCGTGAGATCGATTACTGGTGCTTCCACTTTAGACATAAAGGCAACGGCAAGGGTTGGTGCCAGTCGCTGTCCCATTGCCAACCCTCTAATTTGCGCATAATATTTCCCGGACCATCTGAAGATCGAGCAGTTTAAACAGACCTTCAGGAGGACCATAAGCTGCTGAATCGAAAAGCCATACATGTTAATTGCTCATTCGTGTTTCTCAAGAAGCTCACGGATGGCTTGCATTGCGGAGTCGTTCGACACGTTAGTGTAAAGAGCGGTAACGTCGAACGACTCCATAACGTACGCGCTTTTGGGACGTGCGTTACGCAGACGGTCAAGGAACATTTGGGTGTTCGTGATATGGGCTGGTATGTGCCTAAGCAACTGGTTGAGGATTAGGTTTATAAACCAAGCAATTCTATCTGTAGGCCCGTCTACACAACTGATGATGGGTCTCACTTTAAAAGTGGAGGGGTCGGTAGACGCCAGATCATCAGCGGATATTAACCAATGGGTCTTGATAAGTCAGTATAAGACGGGATATGTCGGCACTTCGATCTTAAGATCCGAAATGTCTGCTGGTTTTAAACCTGCTACGCTTGCCATTTTGACCCATTCGTTGTTCAGTTTTCGATTTTGACTTCTGAATTCCTTTTCAGTAGATGCGCAATAAAGAGATGCGTCTTCGAGATGTTTTTCTGTTATATCGACATCTAACTGGCGAGGAATTACTACAAACTCTCCACCTTTATCCTCCCCACTAACCCCACTAACTGATAGCCTAATAATTTTTGATTTTATTAGCTCTCGAACCTGTCGCATACCAGATTTTTGCGTGGCTGTCAGGTTCGAACTAAATCTTTTCGCGCGGTAGTGGTTAAGGACTTTAAGAGTTTCGCTCGAAAAAATGCGAAATTTTATATCGACTTCGTCGTTTGGGTCTTGCTGTCTAAAGAATAACCGAGGAAATGGAGGTGGGGGAAGCGCCCCTGCTGCTCGTTGTTCTTTTCCATTTTGTGTCTCAATTCTAGCGTTGCTTCGGAGTCGATCTTGGAGTTCGTGCAGGCTGCACGCTATCCTACGCAAGGTTTCTTTAGAAATGGGTTGCGCTGGTGAGAAGCTTGGACCTAATTCTAATAGCGAGCGCGCGTCATCAGGCAGAGTTATGCCTCCCAACACGGTGACCCTTGACATTTCAGGCA
>UYYA01000712.1:0-36485 GCA_900624975.1 Angiostrongylus costaricensis | reverse complement strand
ATGACATCTACTCAGATTTGTTGTTGACGTAAAAATTCCTCGCAAGCAAAAAATTGGAAGGGACGAAATGCATGGTAAACAAAAGCTGTTGTTCAGTGAAAACTGGACACGTTGCAAAAGAAAGTCGAGGTTTTCTCGGAACAGGTAACTGCACTAAATGCACTTACAGTGAGTCACATTTTAAACGATCCGTTTAGTGGATTTGAAAATAGACAGGCGCTAGAGATAATTTCTTCTGTTCACAGAATAATACAACGACGAAAGTTGACAATTACAATGAACGACTGAAATTTGAGCTGGGTTCGTTGTAGTTAAGTTAGAGAGCGTTTCCTTACACTGTGTGCAAAATGCATACCCGATACTACAAAGAGCGATTGTCGAACATACTATTTAAGGAAAAAAATTGTATCCCCACAGAAATCCCAATCTGCCGTTAAAGTGAAGGAGAATAAAAATTTACAAACAGGTCAGTTAACGACAACTTTTACAAAAACACTGTACCCTATGTTTTACCCTAACATTGTACCCACTTTTCCACAACCATGTACACGAGGCTGCCATAAAATAACCATAATGTGTTGGACTTGAACAAAAGCTGTTAGAATCAACAATTGGGACAGCACTTAGATCAGTGCTTCTCTTAAAAGGCAGGCAAATAACTTTCAAAAATTCCCATCTAATAGTGGGAAGTCTCTTTCCGACAACTTTCGACACTCAAGCGGAATGATTACGGAAGGAAAACCATTGAACCCACTCGACGCGGTGCCAATCATAACACTCTATCTATCTATTGGGAATGCCCGTAATCCCTGATGCCTAAAACAAGGTGTAACTATTGCACGGGTTTTCCTAGATAGTATGGCAAAGCTATACAAATTAAAAAGCAGACAAACCGTGGATTGAGATGCGCCTTTTTCTTTGGTATCTGCTCCCATACTCCATTACTTTAATCGCTCCAGCTGTTCCTAGATTTCAATCATTTCCCATGCCGCCAGCCATTTCGACGATTACCGAATACAGATCTCTACACCAAATATTTCTCACGGAGACAATTGCTCGTCGACTATTTAACACATTTAATAGCAGACCACCCTGTAACTAGGTGTTTTCAATGAAATCAAAAACTTTAACAAAAAATTTCGATAATCCTCTTTAAAATTTATTTTAGTCTACTAGTACTTATCGCACCCATTTTCAAGTCTTAGTTTGAGAAGACGCATAGCAGACGATGCATCCACCACCGAGCAGTGACCGTATGCGTTCTGCAAAAAATTGTATAAAACGATAGGTAAAGACGAACACAACGGAAAATTCTTAGACCGCGTATAAACTGGATTTCTCCACCAAGGAATGCACTCATCAATTCCTTTAAGCCTGTTTTCCGGCTAGGTTTACGAGGAACACTGTACCCAAGGCTAGTATCGATGAAGCACCTGAATTTTACAGAGATAAAGTGAAAGCAGACATTAATTAAGCAACGACACTAAGTAGGGAGCTCGTAGATAAGGTTTTGTCCAATTTGTGACGAAGAATTACGTAAACCGCATCAATGTCTATTACCACGGTAGACACAAGTAGCTGCAAAGCTATCTGGACCTAAGTATTTGCCACGTAATCAATATTGAGGCTCGATAATAAGCGATGCGTTTGGTCAAACCTACTTCGCGGCTTACTGATTTCTTTAATCTCAACTAATTTGTTATTGATAAAGTGTTAAAACAAACGGATGTGCCATGCGCACTGCGCGAAGAACAGAGTCTTGTTAGTGACCGCATAAAACAGCACCAAGAGATAGAATTGCGTGAACAGCAGCTTGGGCGTCTTGGAGTGCTGTTGTAACGGACTTCATAAGTTTTGATGTGATACTGGAAAACATCGTTAAATAATTCTAAAAATGTCAAAAAATTAGAATATTTCTACGTCGTTAGTTCATCTTCCCTACGAACGGTTTGTAGCCTCATTGTGGCTGGAGGCGTTGCTGGGTGTCGAACTGCGATGTACAGCGGAGCGGAGGGATTCCTCCCCACGGTAGGATCTCCGAAGCTGAGAAGGAGTCCAACGTTTTTCATCAGGAAGCCTAGCTAAGAGTAAACCAATACTAGGATCCACCACCGTCCTTGTATCAAAGTCGCATGGTGGCAAATCTTTCTCTGATCCAGAAGGGCTGCGACTACCTGTCGTGGTGACGACCTGGGGCAGACTTTGGCCAGACTGTCGTCGGAATTCCAGGAAACCGCAATGGCTCAACCAGTAAGTCTCCGAAGAATGGTGATTATGTTGTAGCGCACAGAACTAGTGAGGACGGACCGTTCAAGTATCAAGTATCAAGTAAGTTTATCCACTGGACAGGAATAGTGTCTGCAGTCACGGTATACTCTTTTGCAATCCTATCGTTATTTTGTCACGAGCTTTAACCAGCGTGTCCAATACAACACTGTCGCCTTCTCGAACCTAAATTACAACACTTCAACAATACTTGAAAAACGTCACTGTAGTTTCCGTCCATTGTTGATGAAAGTGTGTGTTCACATTAGAGAAAGAAGGGCTGAGCTTACGCACATTTCTCAATCCACAGCGAACACTGGGAATCATTTACAAATGCGTATCTCAACGACAAAACGAAAATTATTGCAACAGTGCGAAATTTATGCAGTGTATCTCACTGATAATTGAAATTACACAGTTAGTTAATAGGGCTATTCAAAAATCGTCCAACGGAAACCCACCTTAATATCTGTTATGATTCAAGTATTAACAAGGAGAAAACGATAACGCCTGTTCACTGCACAAGAACTTTTGCATGTCCACCTAACCAGTGATCTCGTACTGGAAAACAACCTCTCGATGTATAATAGACCATGCTTATTTTAAAAATACTACGCAAAATATCCTTTCTATGGCAAAAGCGCAGAGCGCTACCACACGTGATTTACGACTTAACAAAGTTATGCTACGAAGAGATCCATTCGTGACCTATACAAAGAGGATTTAGCTTTATCACCTACTGACAGAAAAGATCCTACTTTTTCTTCGTAGCGATCATTGAATCATCTGGAAACCGAGAGCCATTCTTCACCATTTCAGTTGCAGTGAACAGTACTTTGGTTTTTAGGTCTGCGCACTTCCTCAATCCTTCTAAGGGAACCGTCCCCTAAAAGAAGATGAAGTACATTGGAATAGAGTGTTGAGAGAGACACACAGATTTTAGCAAATGACGAATGCTATGAATTCACTTACATATGTATATACACATATTGTGATGAACAAGCGAAGAACGTGCAGGGCAAAGAGTAAGACGGCAATGGAAGATGATTAATTTGAAACATACCAAGACGCACTCACGAATTCGTTTTAAGATGGGAAATCGCATCAGGTTATTCCAAAAGCTCTTCCTATCTCTCGCGAAAGAGCTGTCGTTATCTTCCTGAATATTTTATTACCAGGTCACTAGTGTTTTCTTCGTGGAGAAGTTTTTCAAAAAGAAGTAAACACTTGCTAAACATTCGTTGGGCAAGTGTGCCCAAACAACGACCGTTTGAGAAAACTGAGCGACAACCGATGGCAGAAGATGAGCCCATTTTGGTTTGCTCATACTAGGACCAATCACCGAATATTGGACGAGTTCACGCACTTCTATAAAAGCTTTCCTGCTACATCATCTATTAAAAGTGAAATGTAAGAAACAAAGATTGAAATATACTTAGCAAAATATACGGCTCAGTCCCTTCCTTGGTATAAGAAGAATCTGATTTAATCTGCTCTTATTCTAATTTAATCTGTTGGTTTAATCACACCTTCCTGAATAGGGTTGAGACGATCAGAGCAAAGGAGTGCGTGCAACAAATCGACGAAATGCATTGGAAACTTCAGCACCCGCAACCCGCATTGATCAACATAAAGGCACTAAATGTTTTCTAGGATAAAGCCATGTTTTCTAGGGTAAAGCCACACGTCGAAACACTGACGCTGCCTGGGTTGAACAAGCTCGTACATGAAACTCTGCCTCATCTACAATGTTCGGTAGACCTCTAGCTTACTGAATACCACTTCTTCAATTCTTTCGATAGCCACGGAAGTGAAGACTATAGTGGCTTTCATTTCGATCAATGAAATTCATTCCAAGCTGAGACAAAGCACGTTAAAACACAGGTTGAAATTCGCCATTAATTTCCGAACAGTATAATAGAAGTTGGGAAGGAATTCATTTAATGTCTGAAATCGTGCAAATTAAAATTAAGAAATAAGCAACTGAAAAGCACAGTTGTTGCGAATGACAATTTCCCGCTGAATTCATAAGTTCAAGCATGATTTGCCCATTTGCTGACGATCGCTGCTAAGGCTTTTAAATAGAAAAAATCTCAGTGACGTAGCTAAAAGGCCACGATTATTGCTTGGTTATTTTACAGAGGAGTAACACCTCAACCTCAAACCGGCCAATTTCTATTCCGTGACTAGATATTTCATAGAAAAATATTCTCTATTAAAAAGCCACTTCTTTGACCCTTTCCTGGTGAGTAGTAATCCATATGCATTAACCTTGTACAGATTTCTACACTGGAAGACGTAGCCCAACAAGTTCTTCTCTCTGGAATGGCGTCACGTGGGTCATATTTTCGTTCCGAGCTTCTTTTGCCGTTGCCTCACCATTAGGAAGACAAACTTTCTGTTTTGCTGTCCAAATATCGTTCGAGCAAAGCGCCAACGGCTTCTGCTCATTGGCTGTTGTAAATTATCATTACATGTAGAGGTGGTTGAATATTCGACATCCTTATCTATGTAGTAATGTTCCAGTTTCTTAGCCGCCAACAATGATCGGAAAACCACGTTCTTTTATCATTTGCATTGTGCGAGATATCTCTTAATCATTACTGTGAATAAGTTCTTGGTTACACTGGCCAATTAAACTGGTCTCATCTCGTGTTCATGCAGCATCAAACGCTTGCAAACATGCTTTATGGGAGCTAGAAATGAGTGGGCGGACAGTTAGGCGCCGATTCGTCGAATATTGTTTGTTCTTTTCGATGCATCAGTGATACTCTTGTAAGCATATTTAGCTGTTCGATTGCAAGTGCACAGATGCTATCATGTTGCCATCTCAACGAAGTATTAGACGCATTGCCCAAGTCGCTCAGCAAATGTTCCGCTTTGCTAGTGCTTAGCTTTGAGGTAAAATATTATCAGCAGTACAAAGATTCAGCTGTCTGCCATCGGCATTCACTACTTTGTCGTCAGACCTCCGCTTTTCGGACTTTAATTTTTGTATTTTGCTTTATTATCTTTTATTTCAGTTCCGCGTTTTACTTAGTAGTTTTTTAAGCACTTAATTTTCTCTAAAAGACGACACCTCGCATGGTTTATTTCTTTCGACTGATGATAACGCAGTTAACGAGTAACGCTATTGTTGTCGGGTTCATTGTTCAGTTCTTTCGCAGTTTCCTTTACGACTGCTCCATCATGCTATTTTTCATAGTTATTCAATGCTATTCGTGCATATAGGATATAGTCTCGTTAACCAGTAACTAGTGAACTCGATCTCTTCTCAATCCCACCACCGTTATTTCGTCATGTGATCTTTTCTTCACGAAGAAGAAGTTCCTATCGTTCAATTGCGGAATATTGATCGTCTTGCTAATGATTTTTTGAACGAAATCTGCCCAAAAATCGATGTAATTTGCAGCATTAAGGGAGATGAGTAGATCAGCGTTAGAATAAACCTTCTTATATATTCAAAAATGTGCGCGTGTAGAGTAGTGGTCGGCGGCGCCCTGCAATACACATGAGATCGATTCCCGCGCCCAAGGCCCGCCACGCATTCCATCCCTCCAGGATCGGCAAATTGGTACCAGACCTGTTCGCGTGGATAGCAGCAATGACTCGATGCATCGGTAGACCACTGCGAGTCATTGTAAAGGCTAGATATGCATTTAATCACCTCCAACGTTGCCTAATGAAGTTGAATGCATGGCGCATGCCTCAGGGTTTGATTAACGCCGAGAGCTTTATTCTTTATCTGTTATGTATTCTTGTCGTAACTGCAGTTCAATGTGTTTATAGTCGCTTTCAAATCATTAAATTAGGCGTAAATTCGCTGGTGTTTTCTGTTTTTGCCATGCTGTAAGATAACTGCGATATACGGAGGATGGAAGATGAAACGCAATGCGCTAATTACTTACTCGCGCTAAGGAGTAAGTAGTTTAGTAGTTTACAAGAGGCTGGTTCTTGCATCCTTCGTAAACACATTGTTATGTCCATTCATACGATCGTTTGAATTCTCGCGTGTAGACTGTGCCTTATATTGTGATTTGGTTGAAAGCATAGCGCATCATCATCGTTGAAGAGTTCTTTTATGTGTTCAACTGTGTTTAAAGCCGGATGTTCGACGTAAAATTTGATCTTCCATGCTGACGTCGAGAACCACCACAATGCTCGTTGGAACCTAATTGTAAGGGGCGCAAGTCTCACTCTGATCCACAAGCGCGAAGGACCCCCTGTGATGACCACTTGGAGGAATAGTGCGGCCTTCCCAGGACTCTACGAAAAGAAAATTTTGTTCCACTGGCAAATTTTCGATGAAACTCACCTTTTTTGTAAATTTAGGAGAATACTTGGTCAAAGCAGGCTATTCGGATTTGTGCCAACTTATGTGTTGCTGATATAATCAATGCTGAGATAGAATTGCTGAGTTTTTATAACCATCATTTTATTCGTAATACACTCTCTCCTAATGTCGAAATAGGAAGCGATTACACTGATTTCCTATACATTAACATAACAGATGGAAAACTGGAACTGGAACCTTCGGTGTAGGAAACGGATATAGTGGACAACTTTGAAGAGAAGAGATTGTGGGTTATAAGAATTAGTCATGAAGATTTAATCTATTTTGGCATTATTATAAATTTTCCTTTTAGGTCAACAATTTTTCCCACTCAACTCTTTTAGGCCTAGAATTTATATTGCTTTATGGCATGTGAATAAAGGATAGTTAAGTACAAAGTTCACATGTAGATCTTAGCTTCCTTAGCTTCTTTAATCCTGCATATTCATTAGTTTAATGTTTTGTCTGTACTCCTAAGAGTAGGGCCATAATTGTGTACAATACCGAAAGAAATCGCAAAGTGGAGAATTTGGAATTTTTAATAAAGGCAGACAGCACTACAGCGAAAATCATTCTGCTTCTTTAAGACGGTTCTTCTCTACGATTTCACACATCGTAAAGAATGTGAAGGAGATGAGACGTATTGCCGTAAGTTTTCTCCCACAACTGCACAGGCCTTGTTCAGTGTTGACAACATTACGACAGAACTTCACGTAAGGCTTAGGTTTTTGACTTGTTAGCCTCGATGACAGCATACCATATCTCTTCGCTTTCCTTTCTAACCGCGAAAGCATGTAAATTCAGTTTTGATCGAGTTGACGAACTGACACTTGTTCTCGTTGGGAAACTGAAAAAATGTAAGGCTTGTTAATGGTGACAGTGTGAACAAGTATTAGACTATCGTTCACGTCGTCAATTTTTCGTAAACCCCATTTTTGCAAATGCGACAGCATCGAAGTTTTGACGAAAACAGGTTCGTCATTGTTTATGTCGCAAACAGGTATTATATTACGTTGTAATGTGGATACGTCTCCCCAGAAAACGCTCTTGGCATGCGTTGTTGGTGTTGTTGTTTTAAGTTCTTATATTTCAAAGTAGTACTACCACAGGTATCTTAAGGTAAGAACAAAAAAATGAACCTCGAGCACGCGATTACCATACCGGCGAGTCATATGTCGTCAACCACACCAACCGAGGTCTTTGCTTTGCTTTTTTCTCAGCCATATTTACACTTTATTGATGCTAGCTGATGGAATCTATAGTTGTGGAAGCATGGCTGATAGACAGGTAAAACAAAGACCTCGGTTGCCGTGGTCAAATAGCGCATTAGTCCTATGCAACGGTAACGGTTGTTTCGAAGCCCACTAGAGGTTCTGAGCCTTGTTCATATCTCAGTATCCACGTAGTTTTACTTCAGACAATACTCTGTGATAAAAAAAAATTGGCAGTAAACAAAAGTTAACGCGTTCTAGTAGTAGTATTCGTATTCCAATAATGAACTTAGTCTTTCGAGAAATCGGTAGAAGTTTTGTTTGTGTTTTCGGCCTGTGCTGAACTATACTATCACAGGAGATTTGAGAGTCTAAAATACGGCTGTCACTTGGTGACTTTTGTATAACATGTTAGGAAAGAAGTAAACATGGCTTCTTCATGCCTTACATTTACTATGACTTTATCGGGTTCGGTAGGAAACGTCCGCTAAAGGACGTCTTCATCGAACGTTGAGCACTGGGCTTCCATAATAGTGAATCACACATAATGCGAGCGCGCTTTTTTGGTGTATTCCGCCGTACAGAGCTGTTTTCCAAGACCTCTCGTAATCATTGTATGTCTTGTCGAACACAGATTTTCTACTGAGATTAAGCCGAAGATAGGAGTCTACAGCTCGATATTGAAGCGCAGAGCATTTTCGGATGAGCCACCATTAAACCAACGACACTCAGTAATTTTAAATTGAAACCAAACACTTTCCTAGGCGCCCATAGAACAAAGGAACATGGCAGAGAAGATTTCGAAGTAAAATTCACTAAATTCGTGCGAGGCTGGTTCTCTTCTGTGCTGCTTCCATAGTCTCGTCTACGTGTAGCGATTTAGAGTTTTATGCGAGGCTCTTCTGCAACTGGTATTTAGTTCTAGGCATGTTAAACGCGTTGCAATAGGATAACGCTTTAGTTTCCTTCTCTTCTCTAGCAACTCCTTTGTGCTGATGGAGATGCGATCCGATCACTTTACAAGAGAAACGGAGGCGAATACGGCACCGCTTTAAATTCCTTCTACAAGCAGCTCGTAATCTTCGGTCGGGTTTTCTTTAATCTGCCACTTACGTTCAATTACGATTTCATGCAGAATGTTCTCGTCATACACAACTGGACTTTTTCTTCGTGGTCGATGACATGAATCCATTTCCAGCTTGCAGCTGAATTAAATTTTCGCGCCATGAAGACGGTGATCGGAAACAGTACATAATGACGCGACTTCTGCTGTGTCAAGGAGACACGAAGGATGCACCAAAGATGCACCACCTTCTGTTTACCAGAATGTGGTTAGTGTCCGCATGACTCATCCCGCTAGTAGACTCTCATGTCCAGCGGCGATTTTCTTTGTTCTACAAAACGAGTTGAAATGGATGAGATGTGCAGCAAACAGAGGTTCTGAGATACGGATTTCAGTCTCGTTTTCTTCTCCTATTCCAAAATTTACGATTCTGTATTCGCTGTCGCTGGCCTTTCCTATTCTGGCGTTGTAGTCTCTGGTAAGAAATTTTTAAAAGAATAATCACAGCGGATAGCTTCATGCAACTAGTGATAAGACGCATCTAATCCTTACTCATCAGATGCATCAGTCGTTAAGTAACAATCGCTGGTGGTGATATTCTTATGCTGAGTCGGTTGAAGACAGAGGATAGCCATGCGAGGAAATAGCATATTGTAGGACTCGCCGAGATGGTCAACTGACGAGTGGACGATCGAAATGCGCCTGGTTTAGGTGAAGCAGTCACCTCCCCTTCACATGGATATGCTTTATGGCAAATGTCTCATATAGTTTTCGACTTGTCACTTAACACCAGTGGAATAACTTCAACGAGGATTGTAGTTGTTAGTAAAGAACGTCTCCATATGTTTAGTGGCAACACGTTTCCACAATTGGTCGCTTTTCCGTTTTCGAGACTAAGGTACTTACATATTCGACCCTCACTTATTCTATGTCCTTTAACAATAATGTTATTCAACTATTTCCAGTTTAAATTTATTATGATATGATGTGCAATTGTTTCAGGTTCTGACAGTTGTTATCCGAATCGTCAAAAAGCTATGGGAACATGGTGACTTTCGTGCGGATCCCAGCAGCGCAATCTCCAGCGAATCGATCTCGTTCGAGGTGACTCGCCTAGTGATCTCTCGACTAAGCCTGAAGAAATTGTCAATTTAGTCAAAAGTAAGAGACTGAATGCTTTGGGCGCATTTAGTGGTGATGTTGGAATTGTGCATGTGATCCACCAGTTTCCAGAGGGCAGAGGTTTGTGAAACACTTTCTTCGCAAAGAAACATTATTCGATTTCTTTTCTGAGGTACTCTGCTGTGAGCATGGCATTCTGGAAGAGTCGCACAAAGATTTCTTCTAAAGAAGTGCTAAGACAGTAGTCACGCTTTCACATCTCACCTACTGCAAATAGCGTACAGGGAAGGAAAAGTACGTTCACAGAAGAGCTCTCTTGAAAGCTAATTTACTGGTGAAACAATTTATTCGAAAAGAATATTAGGTCGGCGAAGAAGTGAGTCGTATATAAATCAAGCATTAGAATAACGCCTCTGGAGGAGAATAGTGGGTAGGTCAGTGTTGATTGACAACTCTATTGGGGGTGATTCTAAAGTAACTTTACGGAGAAACACCGCAAACGAAGATTAAACGAGTCACAGTAGGGCAAATAATGTGCAAAGAAATTTGAGGCTAAGCGTGTTAGGAGGCATTACTCTCCTTGACGGTGCGCGCTCATTATTAGAATTGGGACCGAGTTTCTCACCATCTGAACCCATTTCTAAGGTAACCTGGCGTAGGGTCGCATGTAGTTTACATGAACTTCGAGATAGACTGGGCAAAAAAACTAGAGATGAAACGCAAAATAGGTGCGAACAACACTAAGTGGGGGCCTTACCAATAACACCATTTCCTCAGCTATTCTTTAGACAACAAGAGCAATAATGAAGTTGATGTTAAATTTCGGATGCTTACGAATGAAACCGTCAAAGTCTCAAAGTCCTTAATCACTATCGCGCGAAAAGATACAGCTCAAACCTCACTGAAGTGCAAAAACGTGGTATTCGAGAGATCTGATAAGATCGAAAAACATAAGACTATCCGTTAGTGATAAGGATGGAGAGTTTGTCGTAATGTCGTAATCAGTTAGATGTTGAGATAACGGAAAAGCACCTTGGAGATGCTTCCCTTTATCTAAAAAGGAGTTTAAAAGTAAATACCGAAAATTGAACCACCATTGGGCCAAAATGGCAAGGGCTGCTGGTTTAAAACCATCAGTAATCTCTCAACTAAAAGGTGACTTACCAACATGCCCCGTCTTGTACTTACTTATAAAAACTCATAAGTTAGTATCCAGCGATGATCTTGCGTCTACCGATCCATCATTATTTAAGGTTAAACCTATCATTAGCTGTGTTGGCGGGCCAACGGACAGGATAATATGGTTCTTAAACCTAATATTTAACCAGTTGTTGAAACACATTGCAGCCCATCTTACGAATACCCAAATGTTTCTGGATCGTTTACGTACTGCGCAGCCCAACAGCGCGTGCGTGATGGAGTCCTTCGACGTTACCGCCCTTTATACAAACGTGTCGAATGACTTCGCAATGCAAGCCATATTCGAACTCCTTATACCACACGAAGAAGAATTAAACATGTATGGCTTCAAGATAGAGCACTTGATGGCACTATTAAAAGAATGCTTGAGCTGCTCAATCTTCAGATGGTCCGGAAAGTACTACGCTCAAATAACAGTGTTGACAAGGAGACAACGACTGGCTCCAAGCCTTGCCATTGCGTTTATGTCCAAGGTGGAAGCACCGGTGACTGATCTCAGGCCGCTACTCTACTGTAGATATATAGATGACTGTTTTGTTCCTTGCTCAACGCAAAAGGAAATGGACAAATGTTTCGAGTTCTTGTATTCACAGTCAGAGTGTATCAAGTTCACCCAAGAGAAACCAAAAGAAAAATGGTTTCCATTCCTGAACGTCCAAATTAACCTGTCAAGAAATGGCTACGTTACAAAGTGGTACTAAAAGCCAAGTAGTAAGAACATCTTTTTTCACTACTTCTCCTCTCACCCCTCCCTTACGAAAAGGGCGTTTGTAGGAAACATGTTTCGAACAGCAACCAACGTGAGCACGGGAAGTAAGCAGAGAGAGGAGTCCCGGAACTTGGCATGGCAAGTAGCCATTTCTAATGGCTACGAAACTGTAGCTCGGGATAGGTGTAGGGAAAGTCCTATATCCACAGACGAAAACTCTAGTGATAGAAAGGTCCCGTTTATCCTACCCTTCATCTCAAATGATCTAAGTACAGCTATAAAACGCTTCTTAGGAAGAGCGGGCTTAGAGAATTCGGTGAGCGTAGTTGAAATACCACCGAGTAATCTTGAGCACCAGCTAGTTCGTAACCGACTATATGACCGTCTATGTGCAACGCAAAATTGTATAATTTGCCCCAGTGGTAAAGACGGTGATTGCATGAGCTCGAGTATAGTTTATCTGATCTCCTGTAAGGCGTGCGGAGACGAATACATTGGCGAAACGGGCAGACCCCTCTGTGTCCGCATGAAAGAACACCTAGCCGGCAAACTTAAACCAAATACCTCGCTAGGCACGCATAGGACCCAGAGACATAACGCGGAAAGCTTTGAAGTACGTGTCACGATATTCGCACAAGAATCGAGAACACAAACGCACAAAACTCTCGAGGCGTTCTGGATTAATTCCAGAAATCCGAGAATGAATCTCAGGAAAGAATGCCTCATTATCACGTGTGATATTGGAGGGTATGTAAGCCTGTTATTCTGATGGGAGGGGCACATTACGCTTCCATGTGAATTTTGTGCGGTTGGTCTTCATGCGACATACTCAGTGGAAGCCTCATAGAAAACAATGAGTGTGCAAAGCTGTGTTCAATATGATTGAAATCTTGGTTTAGCGTTTTCTCTGTTTGGTTATGGAGGTATTTGGCCGAATTGATTGCTGTCAACTTGAGCTTTTCAGGCTCTGAGGAAGGCGAAATCCGCCGAAACGTCAGTGTATTAGTGAATAAAGAACAAAAGTAGGAATTCGCGTTTGCTCAACAAGAATGCGAAGAATTACTTGACCAATGCCGAGGTTAATAGAAAGTAGGTCGTAGGAGATAATGATCAGGATTGTTTTAAGCATTTGACTCAAACTTATGAGATGAACTTATGAAAACTTATGACTTATGAAATCTTCTTATCAGGTTTTCATTCCTTCTCCACTAATAAAAGTCCTCGAGAAACTGTTCGAGTTGTTCAAAGCATAGTTATTTTCTTAATCGCATTTTGTCATCGGCGTTGAATACTCCAGTTTCACTAAACGATTGTAGAATTCCCATAAATCTATGTCCTAAAATATAATGATGTCGATGAACAAGTGTGTTGAGCCAGAACTCTACATGGGCGCTACTAATCTACCGATAAGGATGGAGCGCTGTTACTTCCAACTAAAAAAGAATACCAGAAACTATTGGACCATTTTATGAATAGAAGACAACTTCATTTTTTTTTCGTCACAATAAAATTTTAGGCCTGTGGATGTCACAGTCTTCTCAATGGCGTCTTCCGTAGTGGCTTGATTGGTGAGGAGTTTCTCAGCAAGTAGTGGGTTGCTCAGAAACTGGCACTGTGTTTGTAAAGGCTAGGTGCACATGCGAGATAAGGCAAAATTGTATGCCAGTACAGCGATACGTGGTCACGTGTTGTCGTATAATTACAATGGTTCATTTCGAACGATTACTGTTGTTCACAGATATTACAGTCATTGTTTCAACTAATCATTTTATTCGAATTCTTTATCATGTCACCAATTGCTATAGAAGACCTATACTTGATACTTTATACTTGAACGGTCCGTGTCCGTCCTCACTAGTTGTGCGGGCCCCAGCATAATCACACTTTTCGGAGATTTGCTGGTTAAGCCATTGTGGTTTCCTGGAATCCCGAGGGCAGCATGGCCAAAGTCTGCTCCATGTCCCCACTACCACGAGCAGTCGCCAGCCTTTATGGATCAGAGGAAGGTTTGTCACCATGCAACTAGTTTCATACCAGGACGGTGGTAGATCCTAGCATTGGTTCACTCTTAACTGGGTTTCCTGACGGAAACGCCGGACTACTTTTCAGCTTGGGAGACCCTGCGAGAGGATGAATCCCCCGCTGTACACCGCAGTTCGACACCCAGGAACACCTCCCAGCCACGATGAGGCGGCGAACCGTTGGGAGGATAGAAGAGCTATACTTAGTCTATTTTCCCTATTTTCCAAGTACTTTCTGCGATTACACGCTGACACCTATTTGTTATTGGTTTAATTCGTGTATCTTATATATATGTCACGCTTTTCTCGCCTTTCCTGCTCTATTGTCTTTCATCACAACTACATTACGAATACAATTGAAAAATTTACCATAATGAGGTTATCGAAAGTACACTATTATCTCGCAAATGACTAGCGGTGAAGTAAGCCATACCGTTTGATGTCCACCAAGCGAAGCAGTCATCCCAACGAGCAGAGACGAATGGAGTTTACGACTTGTTAGTTTAATTTTGAAGACCGACCTTCCCTTAACCGTAAGTGATTTGTCAAACTATTTTTTCTAACGGATAAACTAAGACGAGATGGTCAAGTTGCTTTACTCCAGAAGGCTTGCCTCGTAGCGACTACAATGGAACATCTCGAAAGAAGGAACACCTGCAAGCAACCGACCCAAATCGTGGCTGCTCCGAAGATTGCGATGACTCCAAAAAGTTAGCCCAATATTTTTTTTTTGCAACAAACTCGTCTTAGCTCGTCAACAGAAAAAGGCGCATTGTCGGCCTTAATTTGCTAGTTTGTAAGCGTGCTTCCATAGAGAACTAGTTAATAGCACTCCACGTTAATTCGATTTCACAGTTTGACTGTGAATTGTTTCATAGACAAACGACGTCTCTCGCTTTCCGAACGAATACAACATCGCAATTCATGATACCATGTTTCCCAAAAAATGTGTCTCCATTTCGCTAATGATTGTACTAGGAAACTGCTAAGATATTAAATAGATAGTGTTAAACAGCTTTTAACAACTTTACGCTTTCAGGAACACGGATCTTCCCCATAAAGAGATCTCTTGCCAGTTAATAGCGAGGCAACATGGCGTATCCTCCAGTGGCGGATAGGGAGCTAATCGTGGACCAAGCAACCTTTGCTTCCCTGAGACACAGGTGGATCCAGGGGATAGACTACCCGTTTCTGCTGCGCACATTTGGCACATAATTTCTGTTCTGCGAGAGCATATTCATGCATGCGTGAGTGGGTTTGTTTTCCCTCCATGTCTACTCTGGGAAAGACTGGGAATCCACCTATTCGTATACCCAGCTCCTTCGTTCAGTGCTCAGCAACCTATTCGTGGGTATCAAAAAAGCTAAACACAGTAAAATGAACTGGCCTTATTTCGCTGACCACGCAAAAGCCCACGATTTGGCGGCGTGGAGTAGGACGAGTACGACACGGTAAACATAACGATCTGACGATTTCTAGTTGAACGAACGGGCTGAGCGAAGCGCGAGCGATGCATCGAGCTAAAGTTTTTCCTGCCTTAACGTATGCGTCAGAAAACTGTTAGCTGAGTAAGCGGGATGAGAGGCCATTTAGCGTTATAGACTCGCATACTCGAATGGGCGATGCTAGATTATGACGTTTCACGCAGTCGGGGGAAACCATCCAAAGCTCCTACCTACGTCAACGGTCAAATATCAAAGGCGTGCTGTATACGCTAAACTTTCTAAAATATGGCGATCCAAACAAGTAATGAGCATGAACGCCAATCGATGGACAGGAGCGTTTGTGTTTGGATTCCTCGAAATGTCAAATATACAACAGGAAGATCACCGACACGATGGTCAGAGTTCTTTACGAAAACTCTAGAAGAAGGACATGATGTTTAACGAGACCCTAGAGCGTGCATAACCACCCCGCTACTATCACGAGAAACAAGGAGAGAACGCGCTAATTATTGGCGCCCACTCCCGTCACTGGCCCATCAACGGAACGACATATAGTACAGGCGCTTGATTTTGATACGGTTTCGACATTGAGGTTGAAGACCTTTGTAACGCTTCTCATTCCAGTAGAGTTTGAAGGTCGCAACGAAAGTCACTTAGTTGCGTTTTTACAGTTGTGTTAGATAACTGATGTTCATGAATCATTCAGGTTGTGGAATGTTTTTTAAATGCTAATGACTGGGCGATTAAGTGATATATTCTTTGTGGAAGAGTTTGCTAACGCTATAGGCTGCATCGTTTGTAGAAAAGACAGTGTTAGTTGAAGTCACTGATACAGCGACAGTGTTCGCTTGATAGACCTCATTGAGCTGCTCTAGAAGTTGCATTAAATTCTTCCAGTTATCAGCACAGAATGGATGGTCAGTCCTTTCGAACATTTAATAAGTCTATTGCGTCTTAAATGCAGATGCTTCTCAGTGAGTATTTCTTCCGCAAAATCACTGACAAAATACAATTTATTTCTGACTGTTGTCTAAGCAAACATGAACGACTACATAAACAGATACACCTCGGCGTATAAGAAAACAAAATGAAACATGGCAATTAAAGGATACGCACTTCACAGCACAGCATACGTGATGTTGCTTCCGACAACACAAAAGTTCTTCATCTAAAAAATAAAGCAATATCTAAACCTATTCCGATTCTGAATTCTGTACCTCTCATTAATTTAAATTCCATAAATGTGTGCGTAGATCTGCTTTGAAAGAGGGGATTCAGAACAATGAAGATGCAATGAAAGACTTTAGCGGCACTAACTAGTGAAAATTGCACAGACTACTCAACACACATTTAATATTTAGCTATTCAGCTCCTTTAAGAACCAAAAGCTGTTTATCATTCCGGGTTTAGAATAGCTTAGGAATGTTACTCATCTGATCCTAGCAATTAGTGCCGTTTCTTTCTCAGTTTTCTTTTCTTCCGGCTAATGTGCTTGAGTTTTTGCTGCACAACGCCGTTGATAATACTTCTTCTTTCCTGATCGGTTTCAGCGATTTTTAGGCCAAAATATCTAAAAATTGCAGAAAAATTGTGATTGGATACCATTGTATTACATCGAAAAACATTTTGGAAAAGCTTACACCGGCTGTAAATATCCTAGAAGAAATTCGTCATTGGGTGCGTATTCGATTTTCACCTAGTTTCCAACTTTATAAATACTTATATAAAGGAAAAATTGAAGTCCCTGCCTAAAATTTCCTTCGACTCGAGTGAGAAGAGTATAGAAGTAAGCCATCGGCTATAAACAATCCTTGATGGAACCCTCTTCTTCGTCAAACGTCAAACTCTTTTTTTATACTCTTTTAAACGACCCGTCGTCACAACTACTGTACAGTTCTCAGCACTCTTCACATTTGATTCGTTTCATCGCATATATTTGCCATTAAGTTTTTTTAAATTCTCCGTGTGGCTTCGTCTGCTATTTCAGCATTTTTAATACATCTTGGATATTGCAGAATGCTGATCCAGTCAACTTTCACTGCAGTCCTGAGATACCTGGGTTGCAGCGTTCCCAATTGGTATGCAAAGAGTGATTTTTTTCCCCTGAGAGTCTGGTACCAATTTCCCGGATCCAAACGGATGGGAGGCTTGGTAAGACCCGACACGAGATCGAATCGGGACCATGCTCACGATGAACGGCGTTATTACCACTGCTCTGTCAAACCTATCAAACATCGCAGGGCTTGAGTAAATAAACAATTGGCCTGCACAAGGACTCTCTAGGGGCAATCGATGTATCAAGTCAATATTTCAATCCTTGCATACAAATCTCGCACCAATTTGCTGACCATCGCGAGATAGAAAGCTTGGTGGGCACGGGACAGGGGATCGAACCAAAGAGTGATCTTGCATGTATTGCTGGATACCACAAATCGCTCCTTTGCGGGACCGCACACGGCTCCGAGGAAGGCGAAGTCGCCGAAGCGTCAGCCATCGTTCAATAACATCAAAAACAACGACAACGACAACGACAATGAAGATCTGTACCAACCTCGCGTCAGCTTAAGAAGATCAGTTTATAAGATCACATAAATAAATATATCAACTATCTATGCCGAGGTCGGTCTTTCGAGTTATTAACTCTCAGGTTACTCCGTAGAGTATTCCTTATTGCTAATTGTCAGCGTCACAAATGGCGTACAAATAGTTTTAAATATAATAAAAAGATTTTAGCGCTGTCAAGTAAAAGGCGGTCAAGGGGTTTTCTTCCTCGACACCACCTAGTAGTGCGAGGTACTGGTTGCGAGGACCAGCTATTGAAGATGAAATTTTTCTTCTATGACATTTCGAAGGAGTAAACATTAAAAAAGTAAGATTACTACTACTTCGACGACGTTTATACTGTTTATAGCAAGTTTTGATTATTAAACTTTTTTTATAAACGCCAAAAATCACCAACATTACTACCAGGCATTTTTACCTGATATTTTTGAGCAGAACCGGAATTAAATTTCACCATGAGGTTATGGACGTATTGAGCTAACTAACGTAAAAAAATATTGAAACAATATCTGGATAAACGTTGTGTTCTAGGGCACATTCAAATAATGGAACATGCCTGGTTAGTTGAGTCGCTTGAAAACAATCCTCTATATCAACATCAACTATTCGCGTACACGACCTCACTCCTTCAATATCTGTAACATATAAGCATTTGCGGCGAGGCGTTTATTTCAAACACACTTTAACATACGTCCATACCTTCGCATACTAGTGAACCACAGCTTTTCGGACACATTCTTCGTACGCGTTGCCAGTGGCGATCACACAGCCCATTCAACGACCACTCACAACAGCGGCTACTGTAGTCACGTGCTTGCTCTCAAACCGGTTACGTTTTAGGGAAATGGTCACTTATAAGTGATTTTGGACCACTTAATCAGATAAGAAGTTTTGAATAATTTTCTTCAACTGATATTCTGCTATAATTTTAAGCTTTAAAACACCCATCCTAGGAGTTAGTTCATTTGAGAACAAATCCCAATCCTATCGTTTTTCCTTTTCGGGCGTTAGACGAAGACAAATATCAGGAGCAGAATACATTTTCCGACAGTGTTTTGTGCTTTTGTGCTCATGAATGTTTTTTCTAAATGTTTTTGAGTATCTTGTGAACGGAAAATTTTTACCGCATGGTATTTCTTACACAAACGTGAATAAAAGAATGAGGATAAAGCGATCTGTGTCGATGAATCTAGCATTTATGTGAGGCATTCAACTCTATTCGTAGCTAAGATCATGCTGAGATATTTGCAAAACTCCGGACCGCTGATGTCTGCGGTGGGGAACGAGCCCGCTATTACTCTTTCCGGGAGCTAATGCGTTCACCACCGCACCAAGCGGGTCCTTCGCTTCGTTTGTCTCTATTCGTACCATTGTAGAGGTGAGTGACTAAGTGCACACACGACCTATTTAGTGACTCGAGGAAACCTACCGGTATAAATTCAGTGTTCATTATTTTCCCAGATAAGACTATCACTATTTTCATTTCTACAAATAATTTGCAGACTTGATCGGCCCTAAGCGCAGGATAGAATCAAAAACTATGTCTATGTTGCAAGGCCCAGTAAGCACTGTGTTGAATTCGCTTTGAGAGAACATGTGGTGAAAAAGTAAACATACTAACCTTGCTGAACTTCAGCAGTAACTTTTCTTTTTGAAATAGGATCGACGAAGTATTCCAGACGTTTCTCTGGAAACATTGGAATGTTCTTGTCGACCGTATGCATATTTATGGAAGGATGGAGTGGTGCAATCTTCCTCTCTATCTGGAAATAAAAATCTATGTACAATCAACACGTCAATTATAAATGCCTGATGTTAAGCGCATGGTTTTAAGAGAACCACATACGAATCGTCTTCCCTTCAACAACGTTCAAATCACTCTTACAAGGCGCGAAAATCAACTAGTAGTTATGAAGGACAAAGTTCACTTCGCTTTCTTTACGAAAATAATCCAGTCAATGTCTACACAATTCACATTAAGACGATGGAAGTGGTCTAGGGTAATGTATTATCCACACATCATATTTCGACCTCTTCTATAAAATTTCATGGCATTTTTTGTTGTTGCTTGTGTTGTTGTGAAAGTGAGTGCTAATGCACTTTTAAAAGCAACCACGTCAATTGACCAAGACAAATTACGAAACAGCCAATAGATTTCTTCATTTGTAAAAAGAGCGCTCATCTCTGCGATAACCTATGATACCCTGTGTGAAACGCGTTTACATAGGCAAGGTGCGCGAGGAGTTACGAGGACAACGTTAGTGGGCGATAGCGATTACTAATTTGGTTAACTTCTCCATAATGTGTTTACTTCAAAGCACAAACCAAATATGACGCCCAGAAATTAGTAGGTGGTACGTTAACGCTCTCCGTCGGCATACAACTTCTTCCTCACTTAACGAGGCCCGAAAAAAATAAGCGAATCCGCAGTTACCATGTGAAAGAGAGAGAATTTAAAGTTTTGTTCGCTGCAAGCGTAAATCAAAAGATTTGTCTAACAGCCGGCGGAAAACATGACCACAATGACGCTAAGATGCGTGAAAAATTTCCTGAACGAAGGAGGTTGCACAGGGGATCGAACACGCTATTACTCTTTCTGTGGGCTAACGCATTCACTAACACACCATTCTGGTCCTTCTATTCGACTTTCTCTCGGCTGTGTTTTAACCTTTAGACGTTACCAGCAATAACTCGTTAACGGGGTTGATCTGGAGAGCACAAAACGGCACTGAACCCTTTTAAGCTGAAACTGCAGTATAAATCACAATGCAGTTACTTTTTTTACCATTTATTTTCTTTCGTATCGGGGTATTATGCAAAATATTACCGCTGCGGTGCTGAGCTATTTGCAAAACGTCACAAAAAAAGATCGAGCAGCAAATAAAAAGTGACTACTTTGTGACTTATACTACAGCTTCAGCTTAACTGGATTCAGTGCCGATTTGTCTTTCGAGATCAATTCCGTTAGCGGGTGATTGCTGATAGTGCCTCTAGGTTAAAACACTGTTCAGAGAAAGGCGAAACTATTGAACCGCATAGTGTGGTGGTGAACGCGTTACTCCCCGGAAAGGACCATAGCGTGTTCGTTCCCCACCGCAGACACCTGCGACGCGGTGTTTTGCAAATATTTCAACATTATTGTGGCTATATTTCTCATCATGCACTACAATGAAACAAGAATAAGAAGTAAATAAAAAGTGACTGCACTGCAATGGAAAATATACGAAATCATTGTTGTTTGCGACACAGACAAGAAGAAGAAAGGGAAATTTTCTGCACTAGAACAATAACTAAGCGCCAACAATGTTCAGACTTCTCAATTTCAGAATGGCAGATCGCAAAGCGTTTCGTGCTTATGAATCTCTGATGGATGTATTATGAAATCATCACATACGACATCACAGAGATAACTGAATATGTATTTGACTTATATGAGGACTTGCAGTAACATACCGGTGTAATAAATCAAGCAAAAGACCGAATTTCTATAAATCTCGCCATAAATAATCATAATAATAACATTGAACCAGTGCTTTTAACCTCCCAGTCAACTCTGACACCAACCGATCTGCCCACCGCTGAGGGGTACCAAGCTTTCTGTGCAGTGAGTGCAAGATCGAACCAAAAAACCACGTTTATATTGCGGGACACTGCTAACCACTGCACTACACACGACGTTCTTCACTTTTATACACTTAGTTAGATAGGAAAGCGAAAAAGTCTTCTATTGCAGCAAAACTTAAATTTATGTGTATTGGAACCAAAAGAAGTGGTGCTGCACTTAGAACAATTGTGGATAATACATCGATTTTAACAAACACAAATCCGACACGACAACTTCATTTACTTTAAACTTCTTTTTCACTGGAACCAATGAACTGTGGTATCACAGTCAAAACTAAAAAAAAGTGCTTGCTAAGAAATCTAGGTTGAATTAGCCGAAAAATCTCACTGTCACAATGTTCTGTTTAATTACGTGGTGGAATGATGATTGAATGAATGATTCTGCTAAAAGGAGCATTTATTTCCATTGTTACCTAAAAACTCCTCAATTTGCCATTGTGGAGGTATACTAGGCGAGAAAGCCAATCACCCTTAAAGATTTCCATAAAAAGTCAGACTTTGTTGTTATTGTTGCTAATTTCTTGTTGAGCAATCAATCCGAACATATAGCCGCAGTACGACCATATTTTTAAGAAACTAGACTGTTAGATGACTTTTCGCGTTTTTAGCCGACAAACGACCTACACTCATTGTTTAGAACTGCTCAGCTAAAAAATACCTCAAAACGAGCCGCTCTGCTGGTGGTTGCTTCATCAAATCCACTGCTGGATGTAGTGTCCAAAACTCCAATTTGTTCACTATATGGAACCATTCCCATTTGAATATACGATTTCATAGAATGACTGTTCCGCGTTGTCGCTTCGAGGTCTTCAAGAACAAGGAGCTTATTACGGATCCCATTTGAGGTTTCACTGTTTGCGTTATTTGCACAGCCGCTATCGAATGGTCGATACCCCGGAGGATGAGGAACACTTCCAAGACTAAGCGGTTCCATTTCTTCATTTGTCGCAAGACGATCCAAAAAATCTATGACTTTAGGCGAAATCTTGCTATTATGTGGTGCTGGGGTCATGACACCGAGAACGTTTTGTTCAGAAAGAGAAGTAGTTATGGGGTAGTACGGCGAGAAAGCAGGCGGCGATGGCTCTGGAGCAGGTGGCTGTGGTGCGGATAAATGCGTAGAAGATGGCTGTGAAGAAAGTGGATGAGGAAGTTCATAGTTGATTAGAACTGGTGCGTTTTCAGCTGTATGGAGCAATCGTTCTCTATGAGGTGACTCTTTATCGTCGATAGCTAACCTAAACAACGAAATTTATTAGGAATTTTAAACCGTGAATAATATGACACTATGTTATATGTATTCTTTTAGTGGTAGGCTAATAGCGGTTTGATAAAAAATTTTATTCGGTCAAAGTTTTGGCTCCATTGCCTTCTTTAGAGCCGGATTCATATGAGTCAATTGCCTGCGAGTGTTCGCTTTTGCGATCAAGGGCGTCATGATCGCATCGAATTGAATCCACTGGAGCACCAACAGAACGAAATAATCTCACTCGGCAGTGCTCTCTTGTACCGACGTTTCTTTATATTGATTCTCAGTTGATAATCGATTGTTCTTCTCTAGCTCGAGCCAGCTGGCTTGTTGCGCTCTGCGCTAGCTGGTACCGACTGCTACAGGATGGACTGACCGAGGAAAACAAAAGTCTTTCAACGGCATGAACATCGATTCTGTGAAAACAGTATTGCCGAATGAGATTATTCCATTCGGACGTTGATGAAGTGAACTCGACTTGATGCGATCACAAAGACCCACATTAGAAGAAAGAACATCTGTGGGGAATCGATTTGGATCAATCCGGCACTGAAGAAGACGACGACACCTAGACGTTTGTCGAATAAAAGTTCTTTTTACCAAGTTCGCTTTACCTTATAAATAAATAAGAACCTGTCAAGAGCATACGGTGAATGACGCGATCTACAAAGAGCAGCTATAGGTACATTCAAATCTGAATGTGACTAAAGTAACGGATGAGAAACCTAAGGTTAGTTTAACTCATGAGGTTTAACTCATGGATTCTCGCCACAAATGAAATTTCCTTGTTCTTCTTTCCTTTGCAAGGATAACATCTCCGCGATGTGTCAGAAAGGAATAATTACCGGGTCAACGTTTATGAGTGCAAAAATTTGGATTGCTTAAAATAAACCAGAAATTTTTTTCTGTAATTGCATAAAATGTATGCAAGTCCTTAAATTTGGTAGAAAAGGAGACCATGCTTATTTTTTCGGCTTCTTAAAAATATGTAACGAGCTAGTGTGAGAATAAATGGGCAGACGTCTTCCTGTATTCAAAGCCTGGCCTAAGAACAGTCTAGCGCGACTAACTCAGGTTCATTGGGAAAATTGCTGAATTAGCTATAAACATTTCAATTGAGAGAGAAAATAACAGAGGTTCAGGTGGCAGCCAACTCATCCTATCCTGAATTCGACTAACTCGTCGGATTTAGGTTGCAAAACAACGAAGGGAATGGCGAATTTGCGCAAAACAGGAAGACATGTAAGGACTGGCAAGGATCTGAGTCAATAACGGATGCATAAGTCCAGATAATTCCTACTTTATGATAAGCACGAAGCACGAATCGCAAATCAGCAACGTAAAACTTTGAAGACTTCGCGAAAACGTTGACAGGACAAGATTCGATGAGAAGGCTCGAAATTTTTAAGAAAAAACATTTTTGTGAAGGACGAGAATTAAAGCAGAAGACAACAAATAAAAATCAAAAGATAGACAAGGATCGCACATGGAGCGTGCTAAAATACATTAATTTTTCTGTAATGGGGAACCAGGAATGTCAGCTGAACCATGCATGCAATAAATACAATTAATCCGTTTATTTCCAGATCAGATTTATCCGCTTAAAATCAAACTTGTTTTCACTCAACAATGTTCTTCAGATCTTCGCTAGAGTCGTGTGTTGAATCATATGCGACTCATAGAGTGCGAAAATACCCACTCCCTGTCCATTCTTTGAATAAAGGTATTTCATCTCCAAGTAAATCTGATCGATTAAGGTTGAATCGGATAGAATTTATTAGAAACCGCAAATCGTTCCTAACGGTTTTGCTTAAAAAAGGCGGAATTCTAACCGAAGCCCAAAAAACGTAATTTTTCAGTTTTTTTTCCACTGAGTCTCTTAATTCGAACGCGAAAGAAATTGAAGAAGAGAAGCATCTGTCCACCAAGATGTGATTTAAAAAATGGTAAAATTTCAAATTAATGTGTTATTGTTTGGAAATTTTAATAGCAGGCAAGCTCGAAGCTGAAGGAATAATCCAAATCTATGGAGGAGAGTAGTAGTTGGGTCTAAATCGATATGCGAAAAGATTCGGTGTGATATTAAGAGCAATTAAGGAAAAAGTTTGAAGATGGAAAAAAGATATACCACACCGCGCAAAAAGGTCAAATCAAAGGACCACAGCTGGTCAAGTTTTAAGCAAAAACCCTGAAATAGACTACGTACCAAGAACATCCAGAGTTACTGTGCTAGAAGAGATAACGCCTCCGGAAATGGCTCTTTCATTGTTAGAACTGGGTCCGAGCTTCGCGTCTAGTCAACCCATTTCTAAACCAGTCCTGCACAGGATCACGTGTAGTCTGCACGAACTTCAAGATTAGTTACGTTAGAAGGCTACGCTAGAAAGGTTGGGTAAAGTAGTGCCAAGGAGAGAACTACCACTAATACCTTTTCCCTGAACTTTAAGCAAAAGCTACCAAATAGCGGTATTGACCCTGAGTTTCGTTTATTTTCGGACGAAATTCTCCCCATACTTAATCACTGCCAAAAAGGAAATTAAGCTCCAACTTCACACAACAACAAAAATGTGGTATGCGCCAGGTTAGAGAGCTCTTGAATTCAAAATCTGTGAGCATCTCTATTAGTGATAAAGGTGGAAAATTTTTAGTTATTCCTAGTCAGTTGGATATTAGAATAACAGAGGAGCACCTCAGTGATGTTTCTCTCCATCGAACATCCTCTGAAAAGGAATACAGAAATCAATACCGAAAAATGATTCAAGAATTGGTCAACACGGTGAAGGCAGCGGGTTTAGAGCCTTCAGTTATTTTACGACATAAAAAGTAATACCCAATTCAACCTGTCCCTTACTTGCTTATTAAAACACATAAGTTTATTTTAACTGATGATATTGCGTCAACGAACCCATCATCGTTTAAAGTTAAACCTATCATCAGTTGTGTAGGCGGGCCAACAGATGACCAAGTTGCTATAGTTTATTCCAACCCATTTACCCAACACCAACAAAATACTTCTAGACCACCTACGGTGCGCGCAGCCAAACAACACGTATGTAATGGAGTTATTCGATGTTACTTCACTTTATATCAACGTCTCGAATGACTCCGCAATTCAAACCATTTTCGAGTTGCTTGTAGAGCACGAAAAGAAAATAAAAATATACGGCTTGTCGACTGCGCAACTAATGACCCTCTTAAAACAGTGTCTTAGTTATAATCACAAACTTAACCTTTTTATTTACTGCCTATTCCTTTCAACGGCAGGGTATTCAGCACTATAGAAGTTATCTTTCGCAACATACCTTGCCGTTAAAAGTTTGATACTTGATACTTGAACGGCCCGTCAACAATCCTCTAAGAAGATTAGTTTATAAGATCATATAAATAATTATAACAACTATCTATGCCGAGGTTTATAGAAGGTGGGTTTTTCGAGTAATTAAAGTATTGTTGTATAAAATACGTCCAGGCTGTGAGAAAGGCGAAATCGCCGAAACGTCAGCCACTGACCAAAAAGAACAACAACAACAACAACAACATCAGCAACGACAACGGCGACGAAGACCTATACCAACCTCGCATCAGCTAAAGAAGGTCATGCAAATAAATATGAAAGAATAGTTGATTGAAATTAGATATAAATCTAGTTTCCTAATGTAATTTCCTAAAGTTTTCAGGCCCTCAGCTATTTCAGGGAACGAAAACAGTGCAGTCGCGAACGTGGTAGAATTTCAAACCACTTCCTAAGAGAAAACAACTTTAACTCACTGGATACGATTCGATCTTGCATTCTCATAGTGTTCGGCAGCCTCGGGAGGTACTAAAGCAATTTAGAGTCAATTAAGCTTTTAGAAAGGGATGAATTGTATTCTTGCGCTAGTAGTACCGTTGTGATGCCTTAGCGGTGGCTTGCTAGCGAAACTTGCAGTGTCCTCAGCTGAGTAGCCGTTGTTTTCCACACCAGGAGCCTTCAACCATTCGTGGCTTGGAGACGATGTCATTGCGTCGATCGCTAGTGATATTTCGTCAGCCCTTTAAAAATCTCTCAAAGTAGTAGCCATCAAAGAAAGAACCAGGCACGAGACAGATTTTTGCCACAGCTTTATAATTTTACGATACCGAACGCTTTGGTTCCTACAAAATCGAAAATGCCAAACAAGGTCTCCACTAAATATGGTTCTACGCAACGAAGGAAATATCCTAGAATAGTATGGTAAGATCAAATTGGAAAAGGAAACGCAGCAAGCGTTCACAGTCTAAATTTTGCGGTGTATAAGACATTCAGTGAGTCTCACTTGTGATCAACGGGCGACAAAGCAATGCTAGGCAAGCCCATCAGATCTCTCTCGATCTTCTCAACCGCTTCAACCGCCAATCGGTCGGGTTTATGTGAAATTGTGTCCTCATTGCTTCCTCGAAAAACGTTATCAATGACGGTATTATCTGAGTGATGCTGATCAGATGACGAGACGGGCATTGGTCTATAGACGCTGACAATCGAAGACGACCAACCGAGATGCTTTCGGATTGCCGACTGGCACTCTTTCGAAACTAAATCATTTGTTTAGAAAGTATATAACGTGAAGAAAATCTCAGCTTAATGGCTATTATTATTTCAACTGGGGTCTATGATCAATAAAAACAAAAACAGAGATGCATTTATAATGTTAAGAAGACTGCTGACGAGCTTACAAAATTTGCATTTTTGAATACTCGTTTCCATGTGTATCATGCACATATATAATGTCGGATCACAATCCACAAAACAATCATTAGCTGCCGGTACCCACTCCGGATCAGCAAATGGATCGCCACCTGAAACACACTCCTAAAATAGTGAGCATTTGAAAAAAAATCAAAAGCACTGATAAAGCTGTCAACTTACTAACTGATCTTTTAAATAGGCAATAAGCTACTATTAGATTTGCGTTGTTAACTGACTTACACAAGGCTTCATTTGCGAAGACAAATCTATAGACGAGAGTGATGAGGTACTTGTCGTCTTCACATTTCACACAGCAGAATAATGCAGAAAACAATAGAACTAGAGTAATACGAAGAAAAATCATGATCTCATTAGATCTGAAATATCAGAAGATTTAACAGAAACTAGGTTCTAACGATTGTTTGCAGAAATTTCGCAGCCAGGAAATTTCGAGCACTATTTCGAATATCTCCGAAAATTATTGAATAGCACGTTTTTGTTCAAGATTTCATTTCGTAAAAACTAGTTTAGTTCTACTTATAGTTATAACTCTGAGATTGACAATAAAATATAGCAGCAATCAGAGGTGCGTGGAGCACAGTCGCTAAACCTGCGCTGCGATACATAGGTGGTCGCCGGTTCGATCCAACGTCCCGTGCTAACTAAGTTTCTAGGTTTCCAGAGTTAACAAATTGGTAACGGACTTGTCTGAGAGCTTAGAAGACGTTAACATGATATACTGATAAGACTTTCAAGCTATCGTATAAGATTAATACGAATTCAGTCAGCTCAACGATGCTGAATGGAATCGAAGGCATGGCACATTCCAATGCATTGCTCAACGCCGAGTGCTTCGCCTCCTACTCTTTACCATACAAGAAGAAATAAGGAAAATAAAAAAGATGATCACAACTGTTTCTTTTTTCCCGCCCTTTTTTCAGCACAGTCACGGACTTATGGCTTCAACGTCCCTCGTAGACGCAATACCGAGCTCTTTTCCAAATAATGGAAATTTTGAATTCTTGTAATCTATATTTACGGTTGCTCGAACACTTTCTTCACAATGCAGCTAATAATCGCTCACAAAGCGATAACAATGAAATGCGTTATTAACTAAGCTTAACAATACCCCGGCAAATACTTGATATTTCCCTATGGATTTCTGAAAGAACCTCTGGTTCAGGTTAAGTATAGAAATACCTGGGAGAGTTGGCGAAACTACTTGTTTTGTCATGGTTGTCACCAAATCATCGAGGAAGCTGCACGTTCCACAATTATTCACTACGACAAGCACTATATAATAGTTTAATTGCGCATAATTTGCACCGTTTTTATCCAGAAATTGGAACTTGCATTGCTCACAACTCACTAGGTATTTCACTAATACATAAAAAAATAATATGCTGCTTTACGAAGTGGAAAACAAAGGTTCGCTAAATCAACACGAACAAAACAGAAGGATAGGAAACTATAACTATTCATTGTCAAGCACACATCCATCGGTGTGTTAAAGAATAAACCATAATTGGCACAGTACTGAAATCATCTACTACTACGCACGACCACGTTAAAGTGTCGACTGAGAAATCCGACGGTAGTATGGCTGTGGATTTGAGCTCAGTAGAGAGATTTGGATGCCAAGCGTTTCGTTACCTTTCAACACCAACTGGCCAACTCCTGATTGACCGTTGGAATGCTTTGTTGGACCGGTGTGAGGATTAGACTAGCGGCGAGCGTTTTGGCGCAACTGGATATCCGTCACCGTACCGCCCTACACCATCCAAATTCCTAGATACATATAGATATATATTTATGTATTTGCGCATGTTTTATGTTATATATGGATGTATAAGTTGTCTTTCTACAGTATCTTTTTATATCACACATAAAAGCAAAAGTAGGTCAAGTAGGAGTTTCCATACCAAAATAAATTTAAATTGTGTACAATTTAATAAAGTGTCTAATCTGCTGTGTCTAAAGAGTTTTTATCTAAAAAAGAAACAAATAAAAGACAGTGCAATTTTCTGCCACTTCGTGAGAATTTGAAACATTTAGACGGGTTAAAAAAGGAAAGGAGAAAAGAAGGTGAAAACAGAGGCTCACAAAGAGTTTCGTTTCAAAGAAAACATGTTCATGGAGAAAATCTCTTCAGGGAAACCTCTTCAAAAGCCACAAATAATATTTGAAATTTCTAACCTATCAAAGACGTTCCAATGTATTCCTGAAAAACCCCGTGGTAGCCTTGTGACATAAGCTTTCTGACCGTTTTTAATAAATTTAGTAATTTGAGGAAATAGTCTTTCTTTTGAAAAATTTTCTAAATCTACTGAACGTGTTTTAAGGGTATAACAATGAGAAACCATGGTTTTCTTTTTGAATGGATGACTGAAGATAGGCTTTCAGCCACATCACAATTAACCAGTCGTTCTCTATTCTCTCCAGTTGTTGAGCTGGTCACGGCTTACCAAGGGGGTAAAATGTTTAGTCAAACTACTAGAACGATCTAAACCTTCAAAGCAATAGGCGGTACGGATTGCTGAAAAAAGTGTTCTACGTCCAATTAATGTTTACTCGCGCGCCTATTGCCAACATAACGATTTTATTCCATAAACCTTCCACCGTAGACTAGCATCAGATCCACTGTAGCGTTTCGCGAAATGCCTTTTCGATGCGTGAAATTCTATAGAAAAAACACTATCCGGATACGAAGAGCTATTTAATATGGTATGAAACAATTTTTGAAGAGATAGCCACTAACAAATCCTGTGATCGTCACTGCCAACGCTCCAGACAAACTCAGGGTGATCTCAAAAGTGGAATCCCATTTTATGCTCATTAATAAGGAAAATCAGTCAGCTGTAGGAGGCAATTTTCGATTTTGTTTCTAAAAAACGAGCCTTATTTAGCCTTTTCGTGAGGTGTTATTGTTCTTTGTTCACGATTAAGCTGACGTTTCGGCGAATTTCGCCTTCTTCAGAGCCTGGAAAGGTCAAGTTGATAGCAACTCACTCGGCCAGACGCCTCCATAACCAAACAAAGAAACCCCAAACCAAGATTTCAATCACTTTGAACACAGCTTTGCACACTCACCGCTTTCTATGAGGCTTCCACTGAGTATGTCGCATGAAGACCAACCGCACAAAATTCACATGGAAGCGTAATGTGCCCCTCCCATCAGAATAACAGGCTTACATACTCTCCAATATCACACGTGATAATGAGGCATTCTTTCCTGAGATTCATTCTCGGATTTCTGGAATTAATCCAGAACGCCTCGAGAGTTTTGTGCGTTTGTGTTCTCGATTCTTGTGCGAATATCGTGACACGTACTTCAAAGCTTTCCGCGTTATGTCTCTGGGTCCTATGCGTGCCTAGCGAGGTATTTGGTTTAAGTTTGCCGGCTAGGTGTTCTTTTATGCTAACACAGAGGGGTCTGCCCGTTTCGCCAATGTATTCGTCTCCGCACGCCTTACAGGAGATCAGATAAACTATACTCGAGCTCATGCAATCACCGTCTTTACCACTGGGGCAAATTATGCAATTTTGCGTTGCACATAGACGGTCATATAGGCGGTTACGAACTAGCTGGCGCTTAAGATTACTCGGTGGTATTTCAACTACGCTCACCGAATTCTCTAAGCCCGCCCTTCTTAAGCAGCGTTTTATAGCTGTGCTTATATCATTTGAGATGAAGGGTAGGATAAACGGGACCCTTCTATCGCTAGAGTTGTCGTTTGGAGGCCTACGATTTCCTCTACACCTATCCTGAGCTACAGTTTCGTAGCCACTAGAAACACTTTACACTTTGCTTTACACTTTGCACCTCGCGTTTGCTCAAAAAAAAATACGAACAAAATCACTTGTTCAATGCCGAGGTTAATAGAAAGTCGGTCGTGGCAGTTACTTTTCGTGAGGATTTGTTCTGTTCGTTATCTCACTGCTTTTCGGTTTTTCTGAGATTTAGCTGCGCTTTAACAAGCGCAGTTCTTTTCTCTCCAATGGAAAATGCTGAGTTGTCATTGTGTCGCAGGCAAAAACCACCTTGTTTGACTCATCGGCATTCCAAAAAAAGTTGCACCAAAATTCACAGTATTAGACAAGAATAAAAATTTGGTGGAAGTTTCTTTCCATAATAATTTCCTTTCCTCTCTTGTATGGTACGCTTCAATAATCTTTTACTTTCCTCTCTTATATGGTTTCTTAGCGACGATTCTATTTGTAATCTTATATAAATCTATTGACCCATCTGTTTAGCACCCCAACTATCATTTATTGAAATAAGAAACAGAAAAGGAACATCGAAATGCTCACAACGGCAGATCGACAGCGACGCAATGTGAAATGAATAATTTTTTCTAAACAACATATTACAATATACCTATCCTCTGGTTTTTTTTTACAAAACTGTAGATATCGGTAGTGTAATATTAGAACAAAGTGAAAAAATCTTATGAACATTATGACTGGGAGATTTTCAAATGAAGGTTATTGGAATCATAGGGTTTTAGCAGCTCCAAGGAACCCGCGCACATTAAAATCGACCACTTGGCAACGATGTTCATTTTGAAGCCTAGGCGGTGAATACAAATACAGAATGAGCTAAATACGACCGTGCCTGAGGACGTGAGCAACGAGAAGCTGAAGGCTGGCGATTGTCGATTGAAGTGGTTCGACTTCACACTCAAACTTGCACGTTACTTGAGCATTGCAAGACAAACATCACCACAGCATCACCGAGTTTACACAACAGTGACCGAAGGCATTGTTATAATGTTTGTTTGACAATACAACGAAAATTCAATCGACATTCACTAGAAGGAAAGAAATGGACGAAAAGACAACCATAAACTGACGCTCTACCGCTTTAGTACTGCCGATAGCACAGCAATTTTCGATCTACTACTTGACTCAGTATTTCCCTACGTAAAACTTTGAGCAGTAGTTGAAGCATCTCAATGATGCTACATGTTCAATTTCAGGAAATCGTAGCGATGAACATATTATAAGCAGAGAAGTGAAAGACTGAAAACGAAGTGAATACATTAGACTAGAAAGGCTACGGTATAATATCCAAAGTTAAGGCTTCGTAAACATTCAAAACTAACAAAAGACAAGATGGTGGCAACAAAATACAATTGACAAGCACAAACAAAATTCAAACGAAGATGTTCTTTGCAAATATGTAACGTACTTTAACTTGCCAGGTCATGCCAGGTCAGTGTTGTCAGCGGTAGAGTACGGTCAACGGAAAAACGGGTAGGCTATGAAGTTTGTGTTTTATGGTTGCAAGTGGGTAGGTGGTTAGCGAGATAGATGCGACGAAAAACGGCGTGATTTCATAATGGACGCAACCAGAAAGAAGAATTTAAAAGTGCGCTCGTCGACGCTGCGGGTTGCCTTGGGATTTGCATGAAAATGCCGACAATCCGATGTTTCTTAACGGCAATACCTCGAAAAACGAACAACTGAACACTCGCTCTACAATCACATAAAGGAGAATTTTTGGCTTTGCTAGAGAGCCATTTCTTTTTCTGGATCGCTTCATTTACGACGTATCGTGAATATCTTTCCTCACGAACAATTCAAAATGCTTTATACATCATCTACGCTGAAAAACTTCCTCATTAATTCTCTTTAGCGTTTCTCATTATCACGACACGAACCCTTTCAAAACCTGTCTCACTACTAAAAAACCGTGTAAGAATTTTAGGACGTTGACGCTGAAATATCTGGTCATTGGTAGAGCGAAAATTTGTGACATTAAGTACAGAGAACACTTGATATTTCGACGACCGCCCTCATTAAGCAAAAACAATGAAATCGACACTGGTTTGGTCGAAAAAACCATCGTATTCACCTAATGTTTAGCTTAGGGTAAAATTTCTGCTCATTGTGAACAAATGAAAACTGGAATACGGTATTGGAGGAGGTGCAGAATGTGAGGAACGAAAGTATCTTCGGATTTCCAGAAACACTGTTGATTCGGTCGTTGAAATTGCAACTACTAACAAAGCTTCAGCACATAACGAACAATGCTGACCAATTTATTTTTATAACTGTCGATAATTTTTAGTAACTGGAGCAGTTGAGGAGTTTGAAACTTGATAAACCAATAGAAGAGCACTACTTTGTCGTTTTAACCATGTACGTTTTTTTAAACAAACTATTATATCAAGCCTAAAATATTTAAAGTTAAAATCAACAAAGAATTTGAAATAAAGTTTTTAGAATTTCTGACGCAACCTCAGCAGTTTCAAACCTCAACGATACGTTGCACAACACCCCTTGTACCCTATAGAACAAGAAACCGATTCTTCAATTGCTCACAGAACAAATGGAGGAGCTAAAGAGTACAAGTGAATAAGCTCGTTTCGTGAGTTTCCAAGAAATAGAATTTTATCGTGATATGAAAAGAGAATTCCCAACTGCATCAGGCAAAAAACTGCTGATTCTATAAAAGCAGTCATTATTTAAGCACAGCTTTCATTGAAATCATTATTCACATATCAACACCTTAAATGTTACACGTCATTCACACGGCCGACTGCACATATGTTTTAATTCCATTTTTGGTCCTAAGAACGGTAGATGTAACGTTACCAGTTTTGTGTTCTCCCGTTCTTACCCTCGTATATTTACAGTTACATGACCTTACGTCGCTTACTTGATGGATCTTAGCATTTCTTCCTACTGAATTATTCCCACGTATTTACTTTTCACAAAGGCTTTTCGATTTGCGAGTTCGTTTGCTACTCGCTGGAAATTTTCGTCTTCCTTACAAATGGCTTTGAAATTCAGTCGATCCTGCCCAGATTCCTGGGATAGTTCTCCTAGGGCGTTGCCAGGTCTTCACCGCAGGCAGTAGCCAGCTTTCAGGGATCGGAGAAATTGTAGAATTTTTTTAATTTGTGGTTTTCTTACAAAACAGAGAATTAACGACTAAGCAAGGTAATCTACATAAGTTAACAACTACTGACTCAACAGCATAATTATAACGTTCAAAGGAACAGTAATGTTGGAATTCGGCAGCAAAACAGACTGCTAATAAAAGAATTGAACTGACGAACAGCACGCAAAATTTGTGCAATTACACAGGAGTAATCACTTATTAATTTCCGGCTTTTTATGAATTCCAATTTCGTATCCACAACCCGAATTAACGGCGTTACGCTTCGATGACCACAAAGTTGGGACAAGGAAAACTCGTAATTTACATTTAAAAAACGTATTAATCACTCAACCTCTGTAACTACAATAGGAGTCAGACCAACTACAAAATGATTTGGCTTGCTTCTCTCTTAATCGCAGCACGTTTAATTAGAAAAGTCTAATGTATATCTGAATAGAAAATGTTCTCAAAATCGAGTACGATTGGATTAATCGACGACACGCCAAATGACTGTATCTCCTTACTTGTAAACATGTATTTGGGCAGAAAAAACATATAAAAACTATGATATAAGACAATAAAACTATGAACAATAAAAATGGGTGCGTGCAGTGCAGTGATCGGAGGCGTCCTGTAGTGCACACAAGATCAATCCCCGCGCCCAAGTCTCACCAAGCTTTCCATCCTTCAGCGGTCGGCAAATTGATACCAGACTTATCTGGGAGGATAGCAGCACTGACTCGACATATCGATGAGACACCGTTAGTTATTTTAAATGCCAGATATGCATTTAATCACTTCCAACGATGCCTAATGAAGTCGAGTGCATGGGACATACCTCATGCACTGTTCATCGCCGAGAACTTTATCCTTTACCCTTTATGATACAAAACGAGGACAATAAAAAAGGCAAACTAATACACTTTCAGCTAATCTTCAAATTGTTGCTTTGTGGTTAGCTGCATTGTGCATTAATCGTTTCGACCTTAAGAGCAATGATGACGTACTTGTCTTACTCCACATATAATCGGGCAGTGTTGTGAGTTAACCTTGAAGTAACGGTAACAGCTATACAAGGCAATGGTACGAAAACGTTAAAGTCGTTGAGAAAAGCAGCATATTTTAAAGTGAACTCCTATCAATTGATAAGTAAGGAATTCAAGTGGAAGCGGTAAAAGGTGAACAGGTGAAAGTACGACAAACTAGCAGCGAAACAGCGTGAAGCTTCTTCTGTCTTTTTAAAGCATGTGAAAATCGCTACGTGGCACAAATTCGGTCTACGTGTTAACTACACACTTCGTTTCTACAGTTATTGCATTGTATTCATACAGACTGTTTTGCGAACTTTTCATTTCAGAGATTAAGCTTGTCTAGACCGCTAAAGCAAAAAAAAACTCTTTTTCCAAAAAACAATGATTAGCAGCAGTTGTTGAAAATAACTTTACAACAGTAGTTACAAAAAATGGTCTTCTTCTTCATTTGGTATTAAATGGAAGTAGTAACAAAAAGCTCAGGCATGAAAGGAAAAACCTCAAGCAGCACCTCAATCAACATGCGAAATGTTTGAAGACCTTTGTGGATGAGGAATGCAGGGAAAACGAGTCCAGTGCAAGAAGTGCCGTAATCGGCACAGTAGATGTGATGACGGGTCATGCAATGATATCAATACTTTGCATTTGCATAAGATATTAAAAAATGCACGGGAGACCTGACCATCTGCTACCATCTTTTCATGTACAAATATATTTTTGTCTGGATTTCGCCCTCGATTCTACAACTACCCACCCATATTCATGCAAGAATCGCCTTGCTCCCGTGTCTGCTGTTCCTTGATTTGGATAGGCAGAAGGATCACCTTGAAGGATATCTCACACTTCACAAGACGTTTTATCGCTCAGAGCATCTTATTCATCCGTAACTGGTGTCCCCTGTGGCGCTTTAGAACTCTATCGCTATTTGTAAGATTTAAGAAGAACTGGAAGAATTCCCTTCACCTGTATCACTTGTAGTTTCCCATGACCGACTTTCTGTTAACCTCGGCATTAATTGATAATTCAATGTTTTTCATCAATAAGCAGACACGAGGT